>QQSR01000168.1:0-45682 GCA_003664465.1 Trichophyton mentagrophytes
AAGTAGTTACAAGGCTTTTGATCTGTAATTTATTTAGATAGGAGAACTCTCATTATCTCTTTCTGTCGGGTGAGGGGATAGTGCGTAGAACGTATAGCGTAGTGGAGATTAAAGGACGGTACTCTAAAATGAAAGAAGGCTTCTAGATGATGAAGAATGAGGTTTTATGTGGGGGGGGGGGGAGGGGGGGGGGGGGGGGTTCGGTGTGATTCGAGTCAGCTAGCCGCCCGGTTCTCGAAGTGCAGATGGGGCTGAGAATCAAGCCTGCGTCACATCAATCCACAGGCTAGGGTTATTCAGTTGTCAACACGTTGAAGGCCAGCATGATACTGCAGGGAGCTGACTGAGCTCACTGTCTCTGTACACACGGATAAATAAGGCAATACAGCCATAGATCTGGGATCTGACATATATAAAAGTTACTCCAGTCGTATAGTCGAGAGGATAATCGAGGAGGTTGGGGCAGCATACCTACTGACGACACGTACACGAAGCCGGTGCCCAAGGATCCAGACTAATGTATGAGCCTTATGCCGATTTCCATTATTAATGATAGTGTAAGGAGCTGCTTGTGGCCTTTTTGCTGGAGTTGAGGGGGGCGACACATGCACTAACACGCCTGCCCGGCATCAAAAACGGCCACGATGCTGTCTGCCACTCATATTATTATCCCGGAGGAAAAGGCCAGGGATGCAGGCTCACTAGCTCAATTATTAGGTGATAAATATCTCACTTGGCGAGGGGCCTAAGAACCGACTAAGTTGCATGCGATTCACACTCGAGGCCATGTCCTTTTTTGCTTTTGAGATACCCTTCTTTGTTGCCCTGGGACGGCTTCGAAGACTCCGCCTCAGAGCCAGGGAACCAGAGAATATGTTTCCCGATGGAAGGGCCCCTTTCTTCTTTCTCTTTAACTTTCGGTTCATCGCGATATCGACAGCTGGTGGTGGACCTGCTGGTGCTAAGGGTCGAGGAAAGAGAAATAACACCGTCCAGGCGTCAACCTGCATGCTGGCAGCTTAAGTTTTGGGGGTCGTAAAGTGTCAAGAGGCCACTCAAATTCTAAGATATCGGCCTGCTCGTTTAAGGGTGACGAAGCAGGTAATGCCTGCACTGCATGTTAGGCATCATATCCAAGCTGTCGGGTTTGGACCCTCGACCGTCTCCTTCCCCTTTGCCTTGAAGATGGGGATATACAGACCAGTCAGGCCCAATATCAACCCAGCTCTTCCTCCTAAACCTGGATCACATTTGGTTTCTCTTGTAGTAAACTATTCCCAAGACAATGGAAACGGACCCCAAACTCTTTCACAACATCAGCAGCAGCAGACCCTTTATTGTAAAAACCCGACATTGTGGAATGTAGGCGGGAAAGAGGTAGGGTCAGAGATGATCAACGCCTTCGGGTGAGAGAAAAAGGATAAATGTCCATCAAGATGCCAAAAAAAAAAAAAAGGAGAGCATGAGAGGGCCCCCCGACTTGGACTCTTTAACCGAGCTCTAGTAGGTTTCATCAGCTCGCGTTCTCTGGGCCATTGTTGCTGTCGGCCAGTCTGTCGGACTGTCCGCAGGTTCTGAGGGAGCCTGTTGTACAACCCCCGCCACTACTTGGGGTTTCAGGGTCAGTCGCATGTATCCATGGCGCTGAGGGCAATTCACATACGGAATTCAGGCCATGCAGGGCCGTCGCGGTCGTCGCTCCTATTATCACATCAGCACATTAGCGTCCCCAGAATGGAGGCCGGATAGAGCGACTCGGCACGATATTCCCAACCCCAGTCAACACCGCCTGTCCCATCAACCATTCTTGCATTAGGACTGCCCCAAAGTCTTGCCTCGTGAGCAATAGTGATCATCGGAGCAGAAGAAAGAAGAGAGAGAGAAAAAGAAAACCAGGCGCAGCTACCTCTCTCGGTAGCAATAGACTTTGAGGTTCATCTGCATAGAGGGAGCGTTATCACCCTATTCCAGGATGCATATCATAAGATCTTGGATTAGCAATATTCATAACCCAGACACGTAGATATAGAACATATTCCTCGCAGGAGGATGATGCACCAGCCCATGCCTCTGCCATGTCGTTATGGAGCTTAACTTTCTCAAGAGACAGCTCGAGATGGGCTCTGGAACATGGAACATGCATTCGGTGTTGTCTAGTACCTATAATTAGTAGGGAATTGAGGCTCGTCAAGCATAGCCCGGTTAATCTTTTTTTCTTTTCCCTCGAATGACAGCACTACACGTTCAGGCTTTCCCGAATCACCAGTGTAACCTCTCAAGGAATTGGAGATAACTATATACAGAAACCGATCTAATGGTTTGCTGTTACATTATCTTGCAAGTACTTTGTACTGCGTGGTCAAGCTTCAGGCCAAGCGAAGGAAACAAGAGCAGGAAGGCAAACTTGCTCCGCCGTCATGGCCTGTCGGGCTGCGGCTTATCATGGCATCTCGGCTTGAGATAGAAATGGCAGAGGGGAAAGCAGATCGAGTCGCACTGCATGTTTGTTTTGCTCACTGACCGCCTCTCAGTTCTGAGATATGAGCCTCAGCAGCCGAAAGGTCCAAGCTCGACTGTGTCAGCAAGGGGATGTGGAGTTCAAATTTTTCGGAGAGAAAATGCGGCTTCCCGGCCATGAAGCAGGCTGATGCGGTAGCCTAATAGGGTGGGTTCTCTCATCAGACGGCGGATAACGGGGCTTATACATGATAAAAATAGTACCACCACATGTATGCATGCCAACATTCTTAGGCAAACTGCCTAGTTGTTTTGCTTTAATGTTGTTTTTTTTCACCTATCTCGAGAACCACCATATCCAAAATGAGACATCCTAGAAAACCGCCTGTGCAAAGCGGACTGAACATAGCTAGGGTAGTTGCCCAAGAGAATGGTGTTGACGGCTCCCAGATGGAAACGGATTGTGAGAAGTCGCCAAATACCAATTGTGTTGGCAGAAGATCATGGTCTCACTGCAATCACTGAAGCATTTCTTCAAAAGGAGGCACTCAACGGGAAACAACCCTTTGCGCCGTTGGAAATGCAAATGAAAATGCAATAGGAAAAAGAATGAAAATTGAAATAAACACTGGCTACTTCAATTTTCATTCTGCAGGGGCGGTGAAAGGCCAGATTGGACAGCAATAATAACCTGTTTGTTGGCTGAGGATAAAAATATATCCATCCATTATGGGGAGGGAAGAGGACCTGCTGCCCCATACAACATGTAAGGACACTCTCTTGTTTGGTATATGAAACGTGTTAATATCCGGGGTAAGGATACAACGATGGTTAATCCTCCATTTCTATGAACCGGTCAAAGCTTTTTAATTCTCCATCTTTAGGCAGCCAGTCAACAACTCTCTGCCTAGAACGACTAACTGCCTGGAGAGTAATAAGCAATCGACGACCTTATAGCTTCAATATATTAGCGTGAACGGGGCAAAGCGGAAAGATATTTTAGCGGAGCAGAGTAGTAACTAGCAAGGGAGATGAAGCAGAAGAAAAAGAAGGTGGAGGGAGAAAGGGGGTAGACACCTAGCCACGACTGGACTGTCCTCGCTGCGGCGCAGCATGGCAACCCCCGGCCGCGCGATCTCGCACGGCCAATCCGTAGCCACGCCTGCAAGCCGGCCAGCAGCTATTCATTATTCGACATAACGAGGTATCGAACCTTTCTAGAACGGCTGTTTTGCTCCGGCCTGGCAGCGAGGCAGCCAACTCGGCCGGACGACGATGCAGGCCTCAGAAAATCGGCGTATCAACTGCCTGACTCGGGCGTTGGGGGACTTTTTCTCCTCGCTCCCTCGCTGCCGCTGCCCCTGCTGCCTGTCTCACGAGCCAGGATCCAGGGTAGTTCGCCCGCGCTCTGCTGCCTGGGCCCTCCGTCCAGCGGCCTCCCCGTCCCTCCCGCCCCCCGGCCGCTGTGCTGTGCCTGCGCTGGCTGGCTCGAGGCTAGCTGGCATCTCGCATCTCGCATCTCCTCGAGTCCCGCCGCCGGCGTCGTGTTGATCACGTGATATCGCGTTGCCGACAACCTCTTCCTCCTCTTCCTCCTCTTCCTCCCCTGAACGTCTTCCACTCAGCTTCGCCCGTTAAGCGCCAGCCCCCTATATCGCGAACCTCACCTGCGAGCCCTCTCGCGGCCACTCAGCGACTCCTCCGCCGCCCCATACCTCGCTGGCTAGCCTCTTGTGTGCCTCTCTTATGCCCATGCTGTGAACCAGTCGGGTTGTGCACGACGATCATCCTTCCGTGGCTGGCCGGATGCTCCCCTCCCCGCGAGTGGGCTTGGATGGAGCAGCAAGCTCGTTAGCGAGGCGGGTGCCTCTGCCTGTGCCTGTGTCTGTGCCTGTACGTGCGTGTATCTGTGCCAGCGTAGATGTGGCCTTCGTGTGTCTGTGACGGTATGTGTAGGACCTGATTTTCGTTATTGATGTCCTGATCGAAGAAGGGTAGCTAACGGCCCCCTTCATGCATAACAATAGCTAGCCAATGGAGCCGTCTGTTTCTCCTGTTTCTCCTGCTTGCTGGACGGTTTGATCAGCTTGCTCTTATCTCCCTTGCTAAGGACTCGCAGCTGACGACGAGTCGAGCTGGCTGGCGGAGCTCACTGTAACCACCGTTATCCCGCAGCTTCCTCGGCTGTTTCTCTGTTATTGTGTTGATATGGACATGGACATGCCCAATTTCTCGCTGCCCAGAGCCTCCTCAGGGAACGGACGGACGCGGACGGCCCATCTCGAGCTTTGGCGGAGCCCATCAGAGACTGAAACTTAGTGCTTTCAACCCCCACAGACCATTTGCTGTATCCATGCACAACAAGACAACATCCACACGCTATCTATCTCTTGTCTCTCGATGGTCTCTCCTCCTCCTCCTCCTCCCCTGGCAGTCTTGCTCCGTCTTCTCCATCTTAACTTCCCCCATAATCGTTCATCGGCCGTTCATCTTACTCTACACTATTGGTCTTCTGGCTGGTCTATCTCCCCTGGCCCCTTTCGTCGACCGTTTCTCTCCACTGCCGCCAAGCTTCTCGGTACAACCACCCTGGCTGTCGTTCAAAGGCTCGCTCGCCAATCTCCTTGGACCGAAAAGTGACCCCCTAACGTATGACGGCTGCCTCTCTCCTCCCCCCCTCCATTAGCCTCATCGTCATCCCACCATTTACGTAGCACTACATGCGTATGGAGTAACACGTACATAGCGTTCATCGCCATGTATACGTGGTCTAACCTAAGGCTCCCTTCTTAGTGCAAGTCACCAATAGCCGCATCCTGGTTGGGAAATAAGCCCGGCGGCTAGCCACGAAAACGGCCACGCGGAGGTTCGTTGAAAAGAGAACGGCCCCCCAAAAAAAACGTTTCCTTGACCAATAAGGCCCATAGAGGCATGGCAGATCCCTTATCATGATGAGCCAGACATCTACTGTCTGGATCATTTTGGATCATCAATGCCGCCCTTGCTAGAGACTAGGCAACCGCGGCAGCCTGTATACTATGGATGCTAACCCTCTACACTCTCCGCATCCAACATCCGTGGAGAAACAGCGAGAGACAGAGAAGGTTGAATAACAGGTTAGTTATCATCCGCACTAGTTCCTTCGAAATCCCCCACACCTGCAAATGGTTTCTCTCTCGCATGTACGTCATCTCCATCTCTCTTTCATATCGAACGCTTTTCGATACTGTGGGTACAAACCTCCTCCAGCGGCCTTTTTTCTTCTTGTTCCGGAAGTCTTACTGACTCGGTGAAAAAGTAAAGCCCATGAGGGGAAAAGGAAAGAGGTTTTTTTTTTTTTTTTTTTTTTTTTTTTCTCTCTTCTTTCTCTTTTCTTTCCTTTCTTTTTTCATGCTTTACTTTTACGTGAATTGAAGAAGATCAGTAAATATATATGTTCGGTCCGTACACATTCCGTATTGGACTTGCAAAAGGCCCCCAAGGCTCCTCAAAGTGGAGTGGCACAGCTTCGGAACAATATCGACGACCCTTTCGTTTTGTACGAACCCCGAACTAGACGTGCATATCCAGGTGGATGCATGCTTGATCAACGACCACGTACAGCTAGAGAGAACCCGGGAGAAAAAAAAAAAATAAAAAGCCAGAAAATGAGGAAGCAGGAAAAGGGAGAGCAGGCACGCCATCCCTTGAGCAGTTCTGTACAGAGCCACCGGCTCATCCACCTATCTCATGAGGATACTGCCCTACGCCGCAGGGTTTGCCCCTTTTCACCTACCGATTCCGACTGGGCGTTATTAATATATGTGGCCCCCTGCACAGAAAAGACATATGCCGGTAATATGCCTGCGGAGCATCACGGCTCGTCTATATCGACCATGGCCATAGCCATCATCAACATTATTATTGTTCGCTGCTGCTCATCCCTTGAGATGCTCGCCTTAGTGGGATAAAATACATAACTACACAGTTCGGATAGAAGGGCAACGAAACTTAAAAACACAAAAGACAGTTGCCTTTCTATGGTTTCTTTTTTGCGTACAGGGGCCAGCTATGATTCGGTTCCATCCGCCTGGGACGAGTGGCTTGAGCGGTGATAGGGTGGATGTCGAGACTCCCTGTCAGTCGCCTGCCTCAACGATCGAGGTTGCTTTGCCCTGTCTGCTTTCTCTTCCTCACGGGCCTGGCTTGACAAGCCTTGCCGGCCGGAAATCGCTGCTGCGAGGCCAGGGGAAGAGGGAATTCCCCCCCCGTTCCTTTTTCCTTCTTTCCTTTCTTTTTTTCTCTCTGCTCCCACACACACTCTCTCTGTCTTTCTCTCTTAACGAGTTCCTTTAACCATCTTGCGCTAAAAAAATGTCCCCTTCGCTGAGTCGGATGTTACTAAGGTCCTCTTGAGCAACATCCCTCCCCCTGGCTGTCTTTATTCCCGCCTTAGTGTCCTTTGGCTGGAGTATCATTTCTGGGGGGGAGGGAAGAGGAGGATGGGGCGTTGCTCTCCGCATAGACGTCAACAACCACGGTCTGCCTCAAACCGTTACGAACGGTAATAATCAGGCCGCTCATGGTCTCTGCCTGGGTTTTAGGCGCAGCTCAGAGGTACTTACCCCTGCCAATTGCCTAAAATCGCATCCCAGACTCTTGAGGCCGAATGGGGGCCATCTTGATTCTACCTCTCTCTATGGATTAAGCCCGCCCCCTTGAAGATGGCCAAAAGCCGGCGCTTAGATGCAGCCTTTTTAATTTTCATTCTTCTTCCTTCCCTACCTTCTTTTTTTTTCAGTTTTAATTTTCCATAACGGATCTACCATGTCGCCCTTCTCTGGCTGAAGTGGCACAGTCATATCAGCATGTGGACCTTTAATTTTCTGTTTCTTGTTCCCGCTCTGGAGAAGCAGTAAGTCTATGAGAAAGAGAGATTTGAAAAAAAGAAGAAGAAGAAGAAGAAGACGATGACCTCAGATTATTATTTTGAAACTCTTGGATGCGGAAGCGTTCGTTGCATCGTCTGTGCTCCTGATTTGCCTACATTTCTGGCCCGCTAGAGTTGGCTCTCCGTTACTCGTTGACTGAACAAGCTATATGCCTCTGTTGTCCACAGTCCTTCAGAAGAAGGCAACATTTATATAGCTACCCAGACTCCCGCGTCAGACTCGGACAATACTCTTTCAACCTCAAGCTCAACTGCCTATCACAAGGTGCCTCATTACATGCTCTTCTACCCCCTAACATCTCATTTACACATCTTCATCGGAAACCTATCTCTTCTATATTTCAATACCTCCTTTAGTGCAGAGATCACCGGTCAGGCTCTGCCTTATACGACTTCCTCAGTGCCCGCTGATAGTGCCCCTCATGTCAGCCGACCATATTACTAGCTCCTGGGAAGAATCACCCTTTCAAGGCCAAATGTCTAATATACTTGAAAACCAGGAATGGGTTACTCCCGGCACGGTACGGACGCGGGCGACTGTTATCGCTCATATTAGTGCCGCTCTTTCAATACTAACTCGCTGCTGTTAGACATACACTCCAAGCTCCCATCCATATGTGTCAAACTCACACGCAAACCAACCCATGCTCACCCCAATCAGCCTCTCAGACAGTGTCCTTCTTGATCCTCGACATAGTCCATGCCCTCAGCAGCATCAAGATCCACGATACCCTCCCATGGGAGCTGGTGGAATGCAACATGGACTGGGAATCTCTGGAACATCTGCGCTGAACTACGTGCAGCCTGGCATACCTTCATATGATCCATTTCATAGACCTATGATGGGCAACGTAACAGAGCATGAGTCGACCGATTATGAAAGGGAAAGAGGACATATGAGAGCGTCTAGAGCACCATCACACACTCCAGCGCATACACCTGTCCTTATGAGACCTACTCCAATCTCCATTGCCCCTAATCCAGTGGGACTCCGGCAGTTAGAACAGGAGAGACAAATCTGTCAGGAAGAACAGCCTCAGCGCAACCCTAAGCGACGCCGACGCACTCGCAGAAGGTCGACTCAGTTAGAAGAAGAAACAGATTATGCCATAAATCTTAGGAACGATGGGCTTCCGTGGAAGGAGGTCGTTTCCCAAGTAAACTATCGTTACAATTCTACCTATACCGCCTCCCGTCTTCAAATGCGAATAACACGTCGATGGCAACGTGCGATGAAAGGGTGGTCTGAGGATGATGTGAGTACGTGCGCCTGTTTCCCATTGATATTGATATCTAGTATCCATTCCAACTTCTCTTGTTCCCTCTCCCTCATCACAAACAGCAGGTAGACTAATATTCTCTCAGATTCGAGCCCTTCAGAATGCTCATTCGTACTGGGAGACTGAAAAATTCGAGATCATCTCACAGAAGGTCTGTGATAGACTGGGTTATCGCAGAGAAGCTAAGTTGTCTAACTGGCTATCTTTATAGATACAAGATTTCGGCGCTACAAAGAGGTGGACTCCTTCTCAATGTGAGCAAAAATGGGAATTACTTCAAACGCATAGTCGGGCTCTTGAGACCAGTCCCAGAGATATAGAAGAGCACGAATCAGGCGAAGAACAAGAAGCTGAAGCCGAAGACGATGACGACGAACGTTACTCGAAGCGTTCTCGAACCCAATAACTAATACCATTATCATCAACGGGCTATCCTTTCACACGACGCTCTTGAAAGGAGCTTATAATCGTCGACGTACACCACCTGCACATCCATACCGATTCTTCAACCCCCCTCTCTTTTATATGGCTTTATACATGCCCTCCATGATTCTTGATACCCGGCATGTCTTTGAACTCAGAATTTACCATTTTCCCCCTTATTCACTATCATTGGCGGGCGGCACACATCTATCTACATAAATACGGAGTATACTCTTGATATTACGGGCTAATGACTTGGGTATATCGGTTAATACTTGTTTTCACTGTTTCCTTTGTTATTTCTATGTTTATCTGGTCTCTGGTCGCTTGGGTTACATTTTTGGGAAAGATTGTTCTATGTTTATGTATCACTCATATTCCTCGGGCATGCATTTACATTCTTCCTATGTGCATACAGAGAAAATATCGGTAGAGTGTTGGAAGATATAAACTCTGATGTCGGAGTTCTCGAAGCCTACCAATGAATATATTCACAAGTATCCGCTTCTGCCATTTGATTCCCAGAACAGCTCTAATACAACCCTGGTTTATCCTCCAAGCCCCTATTCTCCCGGGAAAATCTTCTCTCCTTTTAATTCCTTTATAACCTGCCTCTTATCCCTGCAAGTATCCAACATCGTGTCCCTGCCTGGAATGACGATGATTACGTAGCAATGGATGCCTTTTATATAGCTTGGTCATCCCTTGTAAACACGGCTGTTGCCTTTGCCGCAATGAAATTTTCTATTGTCCTCCCTAATAATGTACGAGTAAACATTTAAGGAAATATTCCTCGTGGCTCGCCTCTAATGCCAGGGGAGCGTCGGTTGCTTATAAGGATTTAAGTGGCCAAGGGGTACGGATTAACTGCATCTCAATGCTGCAGCTCCCCTTTGAGGGAGATTACAGGGACTACCCTGCATTGTCAGGGAGCATATCACAGCAAATGAAATACCCAACAGCTGGGGGGCCAGGAATAAAATATGGCCAGGGAAGCTCGGAGGCATATCGTGTTTACTTTTTCCCAATACTCAGCTTCGGCGTATATCGTTGGAATGTATTCCGTCTAGTTGTGCTGCCTGATATATGTTTCCCGTTATCTCAATCATCTTCCTCGTGCTCTTCATCATGGTCTTCAATAGGAAATGTAAGAATCGCCGCAACCCCTCCAAGCCCGTCTAACCTCCTTCCGCTTTCATGATCAGAGCTCAAAACGCGGACTTCTCCGCCCTCTATGTCCCGTACTCGGTCTACCAGGGACACCCACCGCTGCCTCTCACGCACATTTGGGGCTCTGAACAATCTATTAGAAATCAATAGAACCCCTCCTCCTCTTCCTACTGCTCCCTGATCGACGGCAGATTCCACCTCGCTAGGACCATAGGTAGCCTTGTTCGTGTCTTTCCGCAGGTGGGTATAAAATGTATCCATCAGCGCTGTCTCACGGGCGTATTTCGTATTAGATAACCTTGTTTGAACGGCAGGGGACTGCAGGACTTCATTAAGGGAATGAATGTGTCCTGATGACGAATGCACAACAATCAGGCTTTGTAGAAGAGGCTTTAAAGATGGCGTGGTCGTGTTGGCAACTGATTGCACATGTTTTTGGAATCCGGCTGCAGTAAACCCTGGAGATGCGAGAAGAATAGGTTTTGCAGACGTGTCACTCCCTGAGGCTGGGGTAACAAGGGAAGAGCCTGTGGCGCTGTTGAATTCAATAAGCCGCAGAAGATTATCCAAGGTGAGCTGATAGAATTTTGATAAAGCCTATGTTGCAGTGTTAATAATGTATGAAAGAATTGGGTATTATATCTTATCCTTACTTTGTCATAATCACTACCCCCTTGCCTCTTCCTTGGGATGGTAAGCTCAACTTTCTGCTTGAGCACGGTTTGGAACTGCCCAATGAAACAAATGTTGGCAAGGCCTTCCTGCATAACCACGGCTACAGCTTCTGCTCTTCTCTTTCCCCCTTCATCAACGGCATCTTTTAACATCTCAATTGCTACACTATCCCATCCACCGGCAGATGTTCCAGGTCCATCACCTGGAAGAGATGAGCCTTCTACCTCCTTCTCCAGGGTGAAATTTCTCTGCAGCTCCAAATCAAGGGTATGATGCTGACCAATTTTCGTATATGGCGTTTCCACGACGATCTGGCCAGATACGTGGAGCTGGGAACTCTGGATGTCAAAATCAAGGCTCTTCACACGTATTTGTAAATTCATATGCACCCGGGATGAGGCAGTTGTGCCTGTGGCTGAGGTAGTGGTGACACGGCGTATTGCACTAGCCTTTAGGAGGTCATTGGGCCGTATCAGGTTGTATGCATGCCACTGGACGGCGGGGAAGGACATAGGTAAGGTAGAATTAGCATGTGGTTTTCACTATCCATGACTATGCATTGCCTCTCTCAATAAATCACAAGAGTTGGTAAAAAAGGAGAAGATAACAGAATGCAGAAAAAACAGAGGGAAAATCATTATCCCCGTACCATATCTTCTGGCTCTTCGGGATAAAGCGTGACTGAGCCTGAGCCATTACGCTCAATATTTTGCTTAATGAGGCGCATTTTTACCCTCAAGGAAGCGCCAGTCTTCAATAAAATAGATATAAATGCGGGCTGATGGAGCGTTGAGAGTGCTTTGGCTTCGGCGCCAAACAACGTTTTATACGATGCACCGAGAGAAGCAACACGCCACTATGTGGAGGATAAGAACAGCTCGTTCCAGAGCTGGGTAACGGTATTTCTTCCTAGGGTATTAAATAGCTATATTTGACTGCGATATGGCAGTTCGACGGATCTGTTCCGTAACTGTGCGATCAGCGGGGCTCTGACATGTATATAAGTGAATAATCCGCCTACAGATCCTAATAAAATGAATAACCAAAAGGAGAACAGAGCGTATCAAGAGATATTCAGGCAGTAAATAAATGGATCTGGTTTCGGGATGAATATCTCCTCCTACTATTGCTTTTCATCGACATACCACTTTGTTCGAGTATTGAACGTCAAACCCTTTTATATCTGACGTTGGAGAGAAACAAGGTTTTCTTAGTCATCACCCAGAGTCAACTACGTAGTTGAGTCCGGCGACTCAGCGAGTTAGCGAAAGGACAAACTCTTCAACGACCTACCTCCCTCGCAGCTCCGACTAATCGGCCGGCTTC
Organism: Trichophyton mentagrophytes; assembly: GCA_003664465.1. Lineage (NCBI taxonomy): Eukaryota > Fungi > Ascomycota > Eurotiomycetes > Onygenales > Arthrodermataceae > Trichophyton > Trichophyton mentagrophytes. Next base: position 12,262 of record QQSR01000168.1, read on the forward strand.
TTCGTAGCCATCACGATGTGGGAACCTGTTTCTATCCCTTTCCAAAGCGATTCTTCGTCTCTGCCTCTGCCTCTGCCCACCATAGATGAGATCCGGACTTGCCCCAACATCTTATGGGAATGCTACTCCTCTAAAGTTGTAGCAGTGAATGATGCGGTTGTTGTCAAATTTGGTAGGATGGTAGACGCTAGCGAGGGCCAGGCATTGATTTACCTCGAACGATATGCTCCGGAGATTCCAGCTCCTCGATTGTACGCAATGTTCAAGGAGTCTAACGAGCTTTTCTTAATAATGCAGCGAGTACCCGGAATACCGCTTGATAAAATCTGGCCATCATTAACCGAGTCTGAGAAAAATGATATCTCAACTAAACTCCGTCAAATATTTGATAGTATGCGACAAGTAAAGTGTCCTTGGCCTGATTTCTTTGGAGACTTGGGTGGTGGTGGCGTGCAAGACCACCTATTCTACAGCCCAGATACCGCCAACCGATACCTGGGGCCTTTCTACGGTGAAGCTGCTTTCATTGCCGGCTTTATTGGCAACCATAGAGCGGTGATCGGATGCAGCGACCGACCAGACTTCAAGGTCCGTTTCTATGAAACTTACCTCCCGCGTGTGCTCCAAGGACACCGACCTACATTAACGCATGGAGATGTTCAACGGAAGAATATTTTGGTTGCGGAAAATCCAAATCGCATAAATGACCAAGGAGGCCGATCTTTTGATATTGCACTTGTTGACTGGGCGAATGCCGGTTGGTATCCCGACTTTTGGGAATTCTTCCGTGCAGCATCTCCAATGGGGTTTGAATACGGTGAAGACGATTGGTTCTGGCGAGCACAAGAGTTCCTTCAAGTGTGGCCTGCTGAATTGGCTATAATGAGAATGATTGATAAGGACCATCGAGGTTACTAGTTCTAGAAATCTACCAATAACAGAAAGTCATAGATGTATTCGACAACCATACAATATTCCGCCTTTCCTTTCAACCCTTTACTCGGGTCTTAATCTTTCAAGTCGACCCACCCAAAACCGAGTCGAGCAAGATACCTGCATCGCGCAATGCCGGAATTGCATAGTCATGCGTCCATTCGTTACATTTGAAGGTGGGACGTCGTTGTTCCCCAGGTCCATAGCGCTCTCCATTCTCTTTTGTCCAAATTATCTCATGCTTCTTAGTGATTGGGTCGACCTCCCAAAAATTTATACCCTGTTGTTTTGTTGGTGTTGGTAGGCCCGCTAAAAGAGCTTTGATCCTGCCTGAGTCGAAATCCGCCTTCTTAACCCATCCGATTTGTGGGAGGTTATGCAAATGTACCGATTCCCTTGCAATAAAATTGCTTCTGGTTTCAAATCTCATACCACTGGCTGCAATGATGTCGCCAGTAACGTGCAATAAAGTTCCTTTCCCAGTGACTATGTCCGTTTCAACGAAAACTCCTTCATGATACCGTTTCACCGGGTCTATAGGGTCGGGGGCTGCGGTGTCTAGTTCCGGCTTGAAGACTCTGTACCATTCCTGTTCCACGGAAGCCTGTTGCAAAGTCATATTTGCGCTTGAATGATGACACGGTACAGGAATGGGTGTATGAGTGGACTGGATAAAATAACTAATTTCAGCACTGACGACAGTCGAGGAAAATCGCTTGAAACTGTCCGTGTCCTAGCCACGTCGCGTGTTTCATCAACTTCAGCGAAGATATCGATATGCTGTCTTGCCAGCTCAGCGGTGCTTGTTTTCAGGAGATAAGTAGCAGACAACTGTACCGGTTTCTGGAGGGGAAGGTGCTGCCTCCCTCCTCTTATAGTTAATGCAGTGCCTAGTCGGCGCTTAGCATCAGTCATATAACTACATAAGTAACTATATGATGGGTAGACCTCTTGCAGCGCATCCGACCCTTGTCGAGCACAGCGAATGCATCTCCTAATGTGTAAGCAAACTAATTTCTCGAAGCTTGGGTAACTTGAACTCGCCATTTAGCAGGTAGTTAGTAGTTAGCTACTCACCTGAAGCTCACAACACAGCAGCAAAAGGGGCCGCCTGTTGACGTCATAACTAGTTAGCTTAGACTCGTGGTTCCCACCAGACAAGTAGGTAAACATAACCAACATACCGGGTAACAAACATCAAGTGACTGGTTATTTAAGTTGTACAGGTGAAGGGCATCAGATATCTAGGTGCCGGCTTCTCGCACCTCTGGTCGGCGAATACCCTTAACGCCATCCCATCCCCGCATGTTAACTAAGCCGTCCTTTAATGTAACTAACGTAGCAGATTCGCCAGCGCTTTCGCTAGGTATTGGCTGGTTGAATCAAGGAATAACAAACACCAAAGGGGCGTTAAGTACCTCGGATAGTCTTTGCCGGCTGCCACCATATATAAATGGCCACTAACCTTGCCCGTCTGTCCATGGTGATGTCTATTTCATCCACTCCATCGTTTGTGGGAATATTGAGTCAAAACGCAAGAAAAGTAGCAACCATGGCAGCAAGATCAAATATTCAGTCCACCAAGAAGATGAACTCGGGATATGAGATCCCAGTCGTCGGATTTGGCGTAAGTGGCCAACTTCCGTCTCGCACTGTGTGGTTACTAACAACATTGAATAGGTGTACCAAACGTAAGGTTATCCGGTTTAATTCTCATTAGTTTCAATACTGACAATAACAAGACCCCCGGATATCACCGAAAAATGTGTTCTAAAGGCTCTAGAGACGGGCTACAGGCACGTATGTTACGAATCACATCTCCTTGTGAACCAATGCGTCGCTGCGATGTTGACCTTTATTGTTCCGCGATAGATTGATTCAGCGAAAGCCTATCACAACGAAGCTGAATGCGGCGAAGCTATCCGAAAATCGGGACTGAAGCGCTCAGAGGTATTCTTTACGACTAAAGTCCCATGGAGATCGCTCGGTTATGAACCTACTAGGGAAGCTATTGAATCCAGCCTAAAGGAGGCCAAGGTGGACTACTTTGATCTGTAAGCAGTAATATTCTCAATAACATCCTTCGTCGTATGGAAATTTGACTTACGCGGAATCTAGGGTTCTTCTTCACGCACCGTATGGTGGTAAAGAGAAGCGTGAAGGTTCTTGGAAGGCTTTGGTAGAAGCTCAAAAGGAAGGGAAAGTCCGCTCCATTGGAGTTTCCAACTATGGAGTCCACCATCTGGATGAGCTGGAGGAGTACAACAAAGCCATTGGGGGTAAAATTGATGTGGGCCAGTATGAGTTGCATCCGTGGCTCACTCGTTCTGATATTGTTGAATGGCTTCAGAAGCGCAACATTGTCATCGAAGCGTACAGTCCACTCGTACAGGCAAAGAAGATGGATGATCCAAAACTCCAGGAAATTGCAAAGAAACATAACAAAAGTCCTGCTCAGGTTCTAGTTAGATGGAGTTTACAAAAAGTAAGGATCCATTACTTACCATTCTCGTGGGCTCATAGTAACTGAAAATTGGATTGATATAGGGTTTTGTTCCTCTGCCGAAGTCAGCAACGGAGAAGCGCATTCTGGAAAACTCCGATATCTTCGACTTTGAGCTATCTCAAGATGACATGAGAGCTCTCCATACCGATGAATACCATCATGTCTGCTGGGACCCAACCACCCACAAGGATGGTGACAATATCCCATAAAGGCTTTTCATCGGGGGATTGATCACTCTAGGCTGAGAAGCTTGATTGGTCCAGCCCAATACCTGCTGCTTAAATGATGTACATATCGGGACCTTTCTATATACCCATATCCATGGAACTGCAGAGGCTTACCACTCTATATCAAAATAATAGTCATATGGCTTATTCATTGCCACCCCTTCACTATTCAAAGGGCATTCCACTTTTGATATATTATAGGAGATACTATAAGGAGCAATACTTTCAAGAGGACAAGGCTGCCAGTGTCCTAGGTAGAAAAAGGAGTCACCCAGCAATTTTATGCTCCTCACAGGGAAAACGCGCTAAAGGGGTCTGTTAACCAAGAAAGTACGCTAACCCCTATTGGTATCAAAGCTGTCCTGTCCTCGCACAAATATATAAAAGCCCCATCTCTCCTCCTTTCTTCTTGAAAACAAATACTCTATAACAAGATTACATTGGTGAAGTTCAGCTCTAGCTATTTGGCTCCTCTAGAGTACAAGATTCATTCATAGTTACTACCCTTGGTCTGCTTCCCATGCTTCTTGTTTACCCATTGTCCTTCTAGCAGGAGTAAACAGTTAAGCTCGCATTCGCGTCTGATACTGATAGAATACTCTCCTTTAGGTAAAAGCCTCCTAAATAGGTCTTTTTTTGCTTTTACCTTGCTATTTCGCAATTAGAAACGCGACTTTGATATATCAAAGGCCTTTCTAGTCATATCTTTGATATCAGATACCCAGAAGACAAGGCGTGGAAAGGAGTGTGTAGGAAGCAACCTAAAAATATGCCTTCTGATACTCAGTTACCTCCTAAGGGCCCAAGGTATGTGCTCCCCGCTTTCTTAACTGATAGTAGGAGTTTTACTGACTTAGAACACAGCAAACCAAACCAGCTGCCTACTCCAAGGGGTGAAAAGCGTAATGCTGATGGAACAATCAAGGAACAGCTTAGCCAAGTGTCTCATTTGGGCATGGCTGCTAGAGATACCACTTTGCCATCAGATACCCTCGCACTTGCTCCTGAAGGCCAAGATAGAGACATGAGTGAGTTTTCAGGGGGGTATGACACTGAAGGAGAGTTTGGTGCGGATGAGATGGAAGAAGATGAGGAAGAAGATGAAGAGGATGAATCTGAGCGCGATGATGAAGATAAACAACAAGATACCGAAGGTAAAAAGAAGGGAAAGAGACCAGACCGCGACTTTGGTCCGGGCAATGGCAACGGCAACGGTAACGGCTATGGAAATGGTGGTGATGCTGGAGATGATGGCTACGAGGGTGATTCTGATGACAGTGGAGCGTCTACTGACTGCAACTTTGATGATGATGAATCCGATGGAGCTCCCGTCTTTGAGCCAAATAATGACGGAGAAGTCCCCAGTCTGGACAGTGTTGACCCTAGGACCTTTGGTGGTAAGTTGTTCGATATCCCCAATGAACAAGCCAGGGGTCAGAGCCCTAGAAATGTTGGTATATTGTGCTTAACTTACTCTTACTACAGAGATCGTTTTTGATACCATTGAGAGCCATATGCAGACCCGAGTTTGGGTTCCAGATGAGGAATCCATTGCAATGATTGAGAACGAGACTGAAGGAAATAGTCTCTTCCAAAACAACGCCTTTCAACTTCCAGGAGAAGGTAGTAGTTCGTCCGAAAGCGTGCACTACTATGACCTTGATGATCTTTATTATGCAGAATCAGTTGAAGAGACTAGCGATGAGAGCAATGAAGATAGCGAAGACAATGGGTCCGATAATGAATCTGAAGCTCAGATTGAGGAAGCTAGAAACGAGGATGGTGACGAAGCAGCAACATCTTCCGTTTCTACTGGTGATACCCACGCTGATGACAACGGAAATGATGATATGGGCTACGATGACGATACCCCATACCCACATCCCATTGCTACGGAGGACATGAATACCTGGTACACTGATCCGATTCTGGCCAATGTTATTGGTCATGAAGCTTTCAACAGACTCTTCCCTGGCCGTGATATCACCGGCTCCCAGCAGAATACAGCCGGCAGAACCAGAATCTGGGAAGATGAACCTGAACCAGAAGATACACCAGAGGATTTACCAGGACAGCCAACCTCTCCTATTATCATTGACGACCTTGACACCCCCAGCACTAGCCCCGGCCCTGAAGAAGAAAATAAGGAGAACAAATACCCCGAAAGTGATACCCCAGGCATGGAGAGTGAGGTTGAGAATGGTATCCTGGAAGAAGGTGCTCCAGGGCCTTCTTCCTCCAGTAACCCTCAGCCGTGGGTGAACCGCTATAGCCCAGTGGAGACCAGAGAACGCCAGCCAATGTTCTTTGGAGCTGACCTTCGGCCTGTTCCATCTTTAGCCGGAAGAGTTCCAGTGCTTAATGTCAACCCCAACGGTCCAAGAACTCAAGTCCATGAATGGTTCGGGGGAGTCGGCGCGAACATCCAAGATGTGCCAGAGTAAAGGAGTGCTGACTATTGCCATAACCATAAGATGACTTTTGTCACCATTTCTCTATGCGCTAAAGATGTTTTCATAATATCTTACTTTTCTTCTTTACTCACTCCTCTCACACTATCTTGTCAGGAGTACTTTACATGCCCACCTTTGTTGTCTTTATCTGGTTTTCTATTTCTATTTTATTCTTTCACGTCCTGTTGTTATTTTCTTCCTTCCTTTCTTCCTTTCTTTCTCCCTTTTTTCTTTCTTTTTTTTTCTCTGATTTTGGCCTAATAAGCCATACATGTAAGGGTTGATATTTAGCGGTTGGTCTGCCTTAGGGCAAGGGGAAGCTGATGGTCTTGTGTTAAAGAATTAGGAGGTCCCTGTTAGTTGTACTTTTGAGTCTGTGTCTTTTGTCCTTAGTTATGTCATGTTTAGCACGTTACTATTATCCTGCAGTTAAGGGGGTTGATTCCTGAAAACAAAAAACTAATGGTAAAGAAACTGTGAGATTAATACCAGAGGCAATTCGTATATTTTTTAGAAGATTTTTTATTCTTTTATTAAAGTCAAGGTAGACATGTTCAAGGCCGTGATGAATGGTCATAGATAGAGAGCACAAATGAATAATAAGGCCAGAGAATCGATTTGAAGGTGGATATAGAAGGTTCGGGAGTAGGCGACGTTTTGGCCATCATATCAACATGTCATCAACAAGGCTGCTGCAAATGTCGAGCTTGAGTTTCGAATCAATGGTGAAAAAAAAAAGATTCCACGGGCCTTCTATCCATGGCATATTCTCTCCCTTCCACCCAAGAACTCGCTAGCTGCATGACATGAAGAAAAGAAGAGAAAAGTAGAAAATGTATTTTACCAAACCGTGATATCGTCTTTTGTTTGAGGGAAACATTAAGAATTCTGGCCTTCTGTCATTTTCCTATTCTGTCTTCCGGCCCTCTTCTCCCTCTACTTCAATCGTCTCACAGCGCACAAACTATCCCCCACATGAGAACAATTTACTCGTCATCCTCGTCCTCTTCTATGGTCGTCCTAGCAATGCGGTCCAAATCTCTCTGGCCGCTCTGGGTGATTCTGCGGCCGCCCTTCTCCTCATCTTGCTCGAGGACACCGATCTTCTCAAGAGACTGCATGATTTTTCGGTCAACGGATCCAGAGGCATCGACGTGGTGGGATGGAGCGGAGCCGCGGTTCTTGCGGCCACCGTGGACCTTACGTAGGCTGCCGACACCGACGGTCTTGCGCATGTAGATGTGTCGGGCAACAGCGGCAGCACGGACGTAGTACCTATTATAAGATTGAGTAAGTACTGGGAACACAGGGAACACATAGGTTTCTGCGCAAAGTATGGAGTAGATATGGCGTGGTTCACGGTGGCATTGGGGTGTTATGAGGGTAAATCGTACCAGTCAATGGATTGGGGAGGGAGTTCCTTGGAGTTCGAGGTCTTGACGGTATCAACCCAACCTGGTAAATACTGTTAACATGCTTTCTATAAGATAACAGTCATGTGAGATGTCGGACCTGGGATTGGGAGCTTTCCCTGTCTCTTCAAAAAAGCAGAGTATGCCTCAACGAACTTTTGAGCCTGTATAGCAGGGAAAGAGACATTGTTAGTTATATTTCAGGCAGTGTGCAAGAAAACCAGCTCCCTCCATTGTCTGCTGCGCAAGTATGGTCCTCCACGGGCTGGACAAGTCTGCTTGATTCCTCTAGAATACCCGTCTTCCTTTATTGTCGTGAAGCGCTCGATCCCACAGTTTATCTCCATACCACAGGGTAAACCGGCCAAAAATATGCTAGATCCATCCACATCCATCACTCTCATAGCAGCTTGGTTATTGCATTTCGGCGGCCGGATGCTCCTCGCATGCTCATGAATAATCACCGTAGCAGTTAAAGTAAACCGTCCATCCGAGGAAGACCATCCATCCCACGCAGCAGACGACCAGAGCCACCCATGGACTTTTGTATTAGCCAACTTACATCGACATCGCGAACGGTAATGCCACCCATGATTGCGACTTTGGAACCGGCGGGACAAACTATGTCGTTGACGAAGGGAGAAGGACTCGGTGTCTTTAGGGGCGAGGGCGTGAGGTTGTCGTTGTCGTCGTCGCGCACACACGGGGCGGTTCTTCAGTATCTTCTGATTTCGATGTCGTGAAATTTCCAAAGTCGCTTTTCGCCTTGGTGTGCGCCAAGACTCGGCCTTGTGTGGAAAGAGAAAAAAGTGGGTTCGCTTAGAGAGTCACGTGATGGTCACGTGGTACGCGTTTGACGACGACGAACAACGAAACGACGAACGACAGATGGACAGCAGTGGTGAGGATGAAAGACGACGGACGATGACAGTGATTTATGGCACGAAGCGATGTGGAATTGAATTCTATAGATTAACTATATATATATATATTTTAAGACCATAAAGGATTACGCAATGCCTGGTTGGCGCCGCTACAGCACCCAACCCAAGCTCAGCAATCAACAAACACGGGAAGCAAAACGAGATAACTAGTTAGTAGTATCTCCTTGCTTCAACGCGGGGAGTTCCGCCGGGAATTTCGACGCCTTTGATCGATCAGGTGGTAACGCGCATGCAAGGCGTCTATAAAGTGCTCATGGCGTATCCCTGGCGGACGGACCCTTTCAAACTCTTCGAGAGCCTGTGAGATCAGATACGCATCCTCCTCGATCAGCCACGAAGCAATGAAGAAACCTGTTCGGTTAAAGCCATAATGGCAATGGACAGCAATCTTGGGAAGACCAGCTGGCTCGCTTGTCAGCCTGAATTTCGTTGCCATCTCCTCTCTCAACTTCCTGACAATCTTCATGAATTCTCGGACCTCGTCCAGAGACGGTGGGATCTTCGAGACGGTAGGGAGTTTGAAATATTTGATGCCACCCAACTCTAGCTGTGTGTAGTCGTATACCGGGCTTTCATGGCTGATATCAATAACAGCGTATATCTTGCCACCCCAGTTCTTGATGAATGGCTGTGGAGAGTGGTGAGAGTCTACCCCGCGAAGCGTCTTCATGGCAACAAAGGTATGCCCTATGGGCTCCGATACGGGAGTCACAGCCTGCCACTTGGCGAGATTCTTCACATCCCATTTTCCAGACGTACTTAGATGTTGCAGCTGCCACCCAGGGGATAGACGAAGATCGATGTTGGCTGCTACAAAAGATTGGATAAGGCCAGACAATGTCCGGTAGGTGTTCAGGTCAAAGAGCAAGGAATGAGAAGCTGGTGTCGGAAACACGTAGGCGTCCACGACCTGAGTTCCATCTGGATTAGCTAGCCAGGTTGCACCCTCATGATGAATTCGCCGGTCCATTGCTGTTTCTGGCACCTGCACGAAATTATGGAGCAGTATTCCAGTGGGCAGGTCATTACTTATCGCTCTGGCACTGGCTTTACCATCATCACCAGCAGCCGGTCTAGCTAGTACAAGGTGATGCAGCAGGGTTGCAACCTCCTTCGGTTTTGTGACCCCGTCTGATTCTCCTGCAACAAAGAAGAGGGGTATATGTATCGATTCCCATGTATCCATACCAGGAATGCCACTGATTGTCTGACCGAACTTATCATACCTTGGAAGAGAGCCCCATGCCATCCGCCTCCATACTGGGGTGCGGCTCAGTAGGTTATACCGATATTGGAGATCAAGGGTTTCCGGGGCAGCTGGGCGACTGACAAGTCTTCGGACGCTTGGGCTATCATGTCCTCCAATACGGTCCCACCAGCGCCACATGTTAAATATGAAATCAGGGAGGTATAGAATTCTTTTGAATTGATCCACCGACTTCTTGGATGGAGGCTCGGAAACGGGGCAAAGGGCAACTATCCCAGCTATGTGCATTTTCACTTCAGCCATGGATCCAGATTCAGAAGATGCTATCAGGGCCGCGATAGAACAGCCCATGCTATGTGCAATGATAATAACATCTTGGTTGCGAGCAGCGTCTCTGTGTTTTTCAATTGCATTGGCCACGAGTTCGGCCAGGGCTTCAATGGAGTAGGCCGACCATTTCCGTGGAGCAAACGTCGACAAACCGCAGCCAGGGAGGTCGATGCCAAAACACGGGCCCGCAGTTATCATGCTGTGCAGTAGATGGTTAAATTGGGCTAAGCATCCCCCTAGTCCGTGGATAAATACCAGCAGTGGCAGGACCTTGGGTTCCGTGGGGAACTTCTCTGTATGAGGATGGGGGTAGTAGAATGTGCGGATTTTAGGATAAGTGCATACCGAAGTGGTATATGAGTGGTAGGAGGAGTGCTTCTTCAGTATTCCAGGGTCTGAAATCGCTATATCACCAAGGGTGTTTAGCAACACTGTATAATGAAAGTCAGCTTTCTAAAGGGATGTTAGCGTACCATTATCATCTTGGGGTTGAAATGGAGCCTTTGTCAAGAGTGCTGTAGCGTAAGCCGATGCTGCGTCATCTTGCCCCTGTGGTTTTCGGGGCCGTCCGGATGTGGTCCTCGAGTTAAGGATGTGCCGTCCATCAGGGCCATAATTCAGGATCCCCCATGAAATGATTCCACCGCTTATAAGAAGCAGGGCGATGGTAGCGGATATCTGGTAGTAGCCGCCGAAGCTCACATAACGGCATAGGTCCATCCGTTCCTTCAAGTCTAGGATGTAGTGCACCAACTGCGATGTCTGGCCGTAGCATGACTCCCAGATGCTCTCCAACAGGGAGTCACTGGCAGAGAGACCGACAGTCGGCTCCTGGAACCTGGCTGCCATGGCCGTAACTCCTATATTTGGGGTATCTTTTTTAAATTAAAATTAATTATGCCTTTGGCTGGAAGAGACGCCGTCTGCTGTACTGTATTGAGTGTGGTAGAGATACTTCCAACCGCCCCCAGGCCGACTCTTGATTGCTGGTTAACCAGTCAACGCAAGCCAAGCCAGCGAGTCACCCTGCTAGAAGGCCGGTATCACTTGACGAGCTTCACAGACAGGCAGCGGATAATAAGCCATGATCATACGGCAGTGTGGGCGATGTTGACAAGCGGGGGAGAGTGAAAGAGTGGGCGGTTAACTTGCGTATGTGTGTATATGTATGTGTGGTGTGTGTTGAATGATGCAGCGAGGCAGCGCCGTCCAGCCGCAGGTGCCTTCTCCAGCTGTTTAGTTAACTAGTTAACTACCTAATGAAACGAGATAACTAGTTAGTTACTCCGTAGCGAGCTGGCTGTTAGCTAGGTACATAGTTACTGGTAACTAAAGCAGTCAACCAAGCGGGCTCGATGGGCGCTACTCACGTATCTACCCGCGGATCAGCTCCTCGTCCCTCTGCCTGTGCCACAGGGTCTTACTCTGCGCTGTAACAGGCGGAGCAGGTAGTTAGTTCGCTTCTTCCGAGCTGGACGAGCTGTGCCTAGCCGTCTAGCTAGCCGTCTAGTTAGTTAGTCGAGGCTGCTGCAGTGACCTTTTCCTCTCGATCTCGCCCGGCAAGGATGCACTGCTCGCGGCCTGCTGTAATACCAATAATGGCTAATAATACATAACTAATAATAATAACTTGTTAGTTAATGGTCAAGCTTGTCTCCCACGACATGAAACGGTCGAGGGACGAGGTCGAAGAAAAATCCGCATCGCTCTCAATCTCCACCAGAAACCACGTCACTTTCTCCTCCCTAAAAATTTTCCCCCTTCATATATCAGTCTTAGTTAATGGTCGTGGACCTTGCGGTTTAACTAAACAAGTTACTCCGTACGGAGTACTTGTTTAATGATAGAAAGCAGCGGTTTAAGCCTGTCGCTTATTTTGTTTGGTGTAATAGCTAATCTACGACGGGAGAACTCTACGCGCATTTCCCGTGGTTGATGATCAATAGTTATATCAAACAAAGGGCCATCGAATCAATGGTAAAGGGCTGCCTTGCTCTCTCTCTCTCGCTCTCGAGGAGAAAAGGACTCTGTTTATACCCGCGGATCATCGCTGCTGACCGGCCAAAACGGCTTCTCTGGGAGAATACGATCAACGGCAACCCCTGATTGAACATGGCATGGACAAGGCTGGCGCGCTCCATGGCACACATCTTTTCCCTCGTCCAAAGAAAACCTCAGCTCGGGGGAGTTTTTCATCTTTGATCTTATTTTTCTATCTCCTTTTATATACCTCTTTTTCGTTGGATGTTTTCTCCCTCTTTTGTGTGTTGCGTCAGTTAGCTAACTAACTACTCGCTCCTCCCCCCTTTTTTTTTTCGACGTTCTATGATGATAACTACCTAAAAGGGGACATGCCGGGATGAAGACGATGAAAAGAAAAAGCACTGCCAGCCATGCCTCGATCAAAACAGATCGGTCATCGCACCGTGAGACGCATCTCCAACCAATCGAGAATACTTCGCCAAGACACCCCGAGTGACTCGCGGCTCCGGCGGCGTCCAGTCCTTCAGCCTTGCAGCAATCTCCTCGTCGGAGACGGCCATCGAGAGCTCGTTCGTCTCTGCGTTGATGGTGATGACGTCTCCGTCCTGGACGACGGCCAGGGGACCTCCCACGGCTGCCTCGGGGACGATATGGCCCACGATGAAGCCGTGGCTGGCACCGGAGTACCGTCCATCAGTGATCAGGGCGACGTTGGTCAGTTTGGCGCCCATGAGGGCGGCACTGGCCTTGAGTTGCTCTGGCATGCCCGGACCACCCTTGGGGCCCTCATACCGGACGATGAGGACCAAGTTCTCTGTCCGTGGGATCTCGCCGCGGGAGAGTGCACAGTTCAGCTCGGATTCACGATCGAACACTCGAGCCTTACCGGTGAATTTGGTGCCTTCTTTCCCTGTGATTTTGGCCACGGCACCTCCCGGAGCGAGGTTCCCTCTCAGGATCTGCAGGTGTCCAGTAGCCTTGATGGGGTTGTCGAGAGGGCGGATGATATCCTGTCCCGGTGAGAGGGAAGGGAAAGAGGCGATGTTCTCGGCCAGTGTCTTTCCTGTCACTGTTGGGATGTCTCCGTCTAGCAGGCCGGCGGCCACGAGCAGCTTCTGGACGGACGGGGTGCCTCCGATCTCGTACAGGTCGGCCATATAATACTTGCCGCTGGGTGAGAGGTTGGCGATGAAGGGGACTTTGTTGCTAACGCGCTGGAAGTCGTCGATGGTCAGCTCCACGCCTGCCGACCTGGCCATGGCGATGAAATGGATCACGCTGTTGGTGCTCCCGCCCAATGCCATCGTCATCACCAACGCATTCTCAAACGACCGCTTGGTGAGCAGGTCCCGAGGCCGGATGTTCTTCTCCATGCATGTCTTGATGGCTTCCGCCGCCTTGACACACTCCCTCATCTTGGCTGGGGCCGTTGCTGGAGTAGACGAAGAGCCCGGCAGGGAGAGGCCCATGCTCTCGATAGCAGTTGCCATGGTGTTGGCCGTGAACATACCCGCGCAGGCACCGGCACTGGGACAGGCGTGTCTCTCGATATCCTCCATTATCTCGTCTTTGGTCTTACTCTGGTCGCCGCCATCGTCGGGCTGCTTGAGCTGATCGTACGCATAAGCTCCCGCAGCCTCGTAGCACGTCGATATATTGATTGGCTGCCGCAGGACTTGGGAATAGCCAATCTGGATCGTACCACCGTAGATCATCAGCGATGGTCGGTTATGGCGACCCATGGCCATTATGGTTCCCGGCATGTTCTTGTCGCAGCCGGGAATCGCAATGCAGGCATCGTGGTACTGCGCACAGGTGACCGTCTCGATGCTATCGGCTATGATCTCTCTTGACTGCAAGGAAAACCGCATACCTAGACAGTGGCTGACGTTTAGTTCGACATAGGTCCGTGAACATTTATTGGAGATGTACATATATACATGTATGTATATATTTGATTTGAACGAACCTTCATGGCCCATAGTGATGGCATCAGAGACGCCAATTGTATTGTACTGCCAGCCCAGCATCCCCAGGGAGGTGACGGCCTTCTTGACAGCTTTCCCAAGGTCCAGCAGATGCATGTTGCAAGCATTGCCTTCCCACCATACCGACGCAATGCCTACTTGGGGACTGTTCTTCATGCTCTCTCTATCAGGAACCCCAGCAGCATACAACATGGCCTAGACCCCGTTGTTCCAAATGTCAGCTTTGCTTGGTCCCATGTATGCCTTCTCTCTCTCTGCTCCGACAGGGGCTATCATGACTATGGCAATAAATGCGTACCTGGGCTCCGGGAAAGTCATGGTCCTTTGTGATGAAATGCGAATACTTGTTTAACACCGGCTTGCCCTCCCGAGTCGCATCGTCGTCAACGCAGGGGAACCGAATGTATTTCTCTTCCCGCTTCTCACCACCAACGCCATTAACTTCTGTAGAGCTCATGCTGGGCTTTACAATCGAGTGCAAAAAGGGCCCGGGCCGTTTTATCTTTCCTCTCTTTCTTCCTTCTCTCTCTCTCTCTCTCTTTCTTATATAAGGAAAAGAAAAAGGGGAACAGGGATGTTAAACTCGAAACGGCTTCTTTATAAGCGGAAGCTGTTAGCTGGCGGCGGTGGATATACGAAATATATAAGATATATCAGGTATCCAACCGGCTACTCCCTTTTTTCTCCTCTCTCTTCTCCCGCCGACCTAAATATATATGTATATATAGATATATATATAGATATATATGCGTGCGTGAGTGTGTGTATATCAAGACGCAACAGCAGCAACGGTCGACCGCCAGACAACCAACCAGGGCAGGGAAGATAAAAAATAATAATAATCGAGTGCGGTGTTCAGGATAACTAAAGGTCAGAAACGGCCACAGAAGCAAGTCGCAAGCCCTTGCTGCAGTTCTTTTCTTTGCTTTTTATCCTGCGCAAGCTCGCTCGAAAAGAAAGCCCAGCAGGCAAAACAGGCAAACCAACCAAGCCGCCTTCGTGCGCACACAGAACCGTCCCCTGTGCACACTCTCTTTCTCGCTGTGTGCCTCTTTTTCGTCTTCTCCCGCTTTCTATCTCTCCCTCAACTCAGGTCAATCACACTCCCTTACTCGCTCGCACTCAGTCCCCGGCACACTCACGGGCATGAACTCACTCACACTCACACTGGCTCGACCCTGGTCCCGCAACGACGCCTGAGGGTCGGACAAGTCAGCGAGACAACAGCAAGCGGCCAATTGGCGTGTCTCGACACTGCTGTGGTCTTCCCCCTTTCCCTCTCGCTTTATTCGACTTGCTTTTACCTAATATGCTGGCTGTCCGTGGGCAGGGATTATTGGCCTTGCGCTGCTGTGTGCATGCAGTTTAGTTTTTAGCCCATACATATACTTTCGATGAAGAAGCAGACGAGAGAGAGATCGCGAGGGGGCAAAGACCGCAGCGACTCGGAGTTTTCCCGCGTCTCTGTGGCAGTGTAGGGGGCGCTTTCAGTAGCCGTGGCGGGCGGTGGTAGTGCCAGATGTGATCGTACGACCTCTACAGCCTCATCCTTGGTTCCTCCATCTTTGTTTCAGCTCGCTGTTCCCCATGCCCATGCTCGCCTGCGGTGCTGAGGCTTCGACGTTGAAGAAGTTGCTCGGCGAGGAAAAAAAGCGATGGTGTTATTATTATTGTTGTTGTTATTTCGTTCTCTCGGGCGCCGCTGCCATCACATGACCATGCACGACGTCATCCGGGAAAACTAGCAGAAGCAGGCGGAAAAGGGAGGCCAGCAAGACGCAGCAGCAGAGGAAGAAGAAGAAAAGAGAGGAGTATTAAGACTCAGTGCGACTCTGCAGTCCCTGTTTCGCAGAGGCAGAGGGATCGGGGAGAGGACAAAAAGGAAAATAAGGCTTCCTGCAGACCGAGGGCCCTGGCTATATTGGTTTATATAGTTACATACAAGACAGACCGGCAGACAGGCAGGCAGGCAAGAGACACAAAGGCAGCCCCCGAAAACCAACGCTAGGCGATAGAGATGCCATGCTTGATATTATTATTGATTTATGATGTCCTTGATCCCCCCGTACATGGCATGACACGGCATGGGAGATGGTAGGGAGAACGGGAAGGAAAGGAGGCAAGGGCCAGCAAAGGCCTAGTAGAGCGTTGCATAGAGTGCAGCAAGCGTTCCCGCCAGGGGGAACAGGGACCTGACAACGTTCAATTCAGCCCAGCCCTTGAGCCAATTCAAGACCTCGACGTCTTCCCTGGTCGCCTTGGAGTCGCCGCTGGCCTTGGTGGCCGCCTCCTTTGCCTTGGACACACCGGTCATCGACTCTGCATCCGCCACCTCGGCGCGAGAAAGCAGGCTCTTGTTCGTCGAGCTCATCACCAGCAGCGTGTATGGGATTATCGACATCACCAGTCCGGAGGCGAGCAGGTACCAGTTCGAGGTCCGCGTGTCGGCAGGGCGGAGCGTCGTTTCGTGGCGGAAGACATAGGAGAGGTAGGCGT
Source organism: Trichophyton mentagrophytes (assembly GCA_003664465.1). Taxonomy (NCBI): domain Eukaryota; kingdom Fungi; phylum Ascomycota; class Eurotiomycetes; order Onygenales; family Arthrodermataceae; genus Trichophyton; species Trichophyton mentagrophytes. Next base: position 28,741 of record QQSR01000168.1, read on the forward strand.
AGGCAGTGCCCGCCCCAATCGCACAGAAGGGCATCGAGCTCTTGCCAATGTTATAGGCATGGCGCCATTGGGTGGCGATGTGTGAGATGGGACTGCCAGGTTTGTGGTTGGAGTCGTAGCTGGCCGGGCCGCTGCCAGCTGGAAGGGTGATGGTAGGTATCAGCGCGGTCGAGTAGGTGAGAATCGAGCCTGGTTCATGTCAGCTATCTATTTTTCTTCTTCATCTTTTCTTTCCTTTTTTGCCCTGCTCCCCCCTTCCTGCACTCAGTTGATTGTTATAGCATTGGCTATAACTATTTCTTGTGCTTTGCCTCTTGTGTTCTGTTGGATCAGTTCTTACCAGCCATCAGTCCAGATGTAGTGAGCCCGATCACCTGCGCCGTCCGCACACAGTTTGAAACGTCAGGCATGATTGCAAAAGCCGAGTCGAGAATTTAATCCTTGAAGGCAGATCGTTTTATGTCAAGTCCTATGGTAGTATAGGTACTTTGGAGGTCTTGCAGAGCCGTAGGGGGGATCTTTTGCAAAGGAGCAGCTGGCTGAACACCTGGTACCAGCCTTTCACTTATAAACACCCGGCCGGTCGTCAAGCTGCGTCTAAAGCTTTGCTTAATTGGACAAGGGACTCGCCTCCTAACCAAGGTTAAAAGCTGGATAGCCTTCGATATGACGTCCCAGGATGACGTTCGGCTCTCCCTCACAGCGGAGGGCGGCTTGTCTAGATCTTGTCCTGCCAGCGGAAAATCTTGCAGCCTGGCCGGCTCAACCCTTGGTTCTTGTAGATCAAATGGTCACACAGCTGTGATCCCTTGCCAGAAAGACTCAAGCCCAGGGTAAACCCAGCTCCTGATTCGTGGCCGAGGCTGGGCTTCGATGGAGTTGGTTTGCTCCTCGAGCGTCGTATCTCGGTGTCGGTACTTTCATAGCATGCGAGTTTTGGAGATAATAAGCCAGCTTCGGAGTCACGGAGAGAGATGCTGGCCGTTGCAGGGCGCGCTGGGACGCTCATTGGACGGATAACTAATAATATATTAGATCTAATATGAGGATGCATATGGTTTCTAGTCAGGAGCTGCATTTCTTGCAAGGGGTGTTTATTGTTGGAGATATTAGAACTAAGGTGCCTGTTTTCGGCAATCCGGGCCAGTATGGAACGAAAAGAGCCTTGACAAGAGCTTGTTTGTGGTATCAATATTGCAAAAATAAAATACAGAGTGTATATATAGTAAAAGAAGAAAGAAAGAAAAAGGAACAAGCTGAAACAGGCAGATATATGGAGTACTACTTCCTGAAGTCCAGCTCGGTTTGAACGCTTGTGTCATCGGTTTCTTCGACGCCGACAGCCGCCCATGGGCTGGTTTCATTCATCCCGTCATCAATATCAACACGAGCCGCCGAATCACTGTCATCCACGGTGTCAGAGGCTTCAATATGGCTGTCGGTCTCAGCAAACTCGACGTTTTTCCGGACAGCGGTGGCCGCAGCAGCAGTGGACTGCAGTTGCGGCTGGGATTCTTCCAACACATCTCCATTCCAGGCCTTGCACTGCTTCACAAGCTCACCGCACCGGAGACAGGTCCATGCCTCTCCCTCTTCACCCTCGAGCTTCTGGGCAATGCATGTAAAGCAATACAAACACTGACATGGCACGGTTTCATAGGGATTCGTGATATCTGTCTGAGCTGAGCCAATGATACCGCCTGACGCAGCTCCGGGCCCCGTAACGTCGCTCTCCGAAGCGGTGGTAGGGTTCTGCGCCTGGTAACATATAGGGCATGTCCTCTCGGGTAAGAAACCAAGTTCACCCTGGTTCTTCTCCTTGTTCTCATCGCCAGGGGCTCGGAGCGAGGACATGGTCTTTCTCCAGGCTCGAGACACCCATCGGCGCCAGCGCCCGATTCCAACAAGGGGCAACAAAAACAAGAGGAACTCTGTAAATGCATGCCAGACAAGCTGTCGGTTGAGATACTCGAATGATACTTCTCGACTAACCTGCATCGACGGCGGAGTTAAGCGCATGCATAGCAGTCGGTCGACTAATGTTCTGTATCGGCCGTTAACCAGGAAAGTGAGGAAGGATGCAAAGGCGGCGATCGAGTGAACGGTCGAGAGGAGAGAGGTGAGTTTTGACAGTGCTCGCGTGTTGGAAGATTGTGGCTATCAGCAAATGAACTGGTTAGCTATGCCTTTACAATTTTTTGTTTGATGTTGGGATGTAGAACAAAACATACTTCATCATAGCCTCCCCCTTGATGGATTATCCAGCTTTCCCATTTATCCCACGCATAACGTCCACCGACTGTCAGCAGTCCATATAAGGACTTTTGAAGCTTGGTTGGATCTGAATGTACAGGCCCTTTACTCCTGCTATCGGTGTATTTCAAGTTTTGGAGAGCCGCGCCGTACGAGGCATTATGGTCCCATACCGACAGTTTGAAAAGGATTGCACGAAGCACCAGATCGATCTCATGGTTCCAGTCGTCCCTTATATGGCGCTATAACAACAGCATCAGCCAAAAGCCTCATCGTGTCTCTTTTTAAAGTTGAAGATATGTCTTACACCGAAGTATTTCAACCCTTCTCCGACCTGCCCCTTGAGCAACGTTATAAGCTCTTCATCCAGCAACTCTGCGTCGACCTGTCCCACCCGGAATGCCGGTCTAGTCCCTTCTCTGCCTCTAAGGGTATCCCATAGCGCCAGTCCGCGAGTAGGCAGACTGGATAGGGGGTACGGGAGGTTGCTGGCTGTGGCCGGGAGTCGCGATGTTCTGTTTGCGAGCCGATTTCGAGCTTCGAGCTCGCGTTGGCGGCGCCGTTCCAACACACGCTCTTGTGCTGCAGCGAAGTTTGCGGAAGTCATCGCGGGGGCATCTTCGGCCGGGCTATGCTCTTCAACCAGCTCTGGTTCTCCTCCGTCAAAAGGGTCGACGTCGCTGTCCGTCCTTTCTCTCGTCTTTCTCTTCGTTCGTCCAGCTGCTTTCTGTTGAGCCGAGGTCCAGCTGTCACGTGATAGTCGCTGCGTTCAGAAAGCAAAAACAGAGCAATTTTTTTTGCTACCAAAATTTTCCCCTTTGCTTTCATTAACTAATTGATATACTTTATATTCAGACTTAGAGTGTCCATTATCCATGGATGTATCTTCGTGGCTGTAGTATTGAGAGAGAGGCTGTCTACTAAATAATATAGGAATGTACAAAGCTTCCATTCAGCCTAGTAACTTTCTAGCTGGTTAACATAACTGGGGGGACTTCTCCAACTAATAAACTAGCTAGACATAGACCATATCTATTAAATACTCTGTTATAGGCGCTAATTTCTCCCTCTTCTGCTGCCCTGGGTGCGCTGAGTTCCCCCACACAAAGCCGCATGGTCAGGCTCCTCTTCAGCTCTAGCTTTGGATATTTAGTTAACTAAGCTATTTATGCCTAACTAAAAGTTTAGTTTTATCGCCGTGGTGGGGTTGATCAATATTGATTTAACTATCAAAAAAAAAAAAAAAGAGAGAGAGAGACCAGACCTTCTCTCTCTGCCAGCTCCCTAACTACCCACTGCATTAAAGAAACCACCATCCTCTCAGCCATTCTGGAGAGACATCTTGCCATGAGCATTTTGCTCCCTTCAAGGGCCTGACAGTCTTTTTCTTTTCATTGCCGTTTCTGCTTCGATCTGGTGGCATCATGCAAGCTATCGAGGTACCAGGGGAAGCTAACCCACTGACCCTTCCAAACGTTATACATGCCTTGACGACGGCAGGCTCTTCGTTGCCTCAGCAGCGCCAGAGTGGAACTGCACAGCTTCAGGAATGGGGAAGACAGCCCGGATTTCACTCGCTATTACAGGTGTCTCGTTCTCTCCTCTCAATACTAACCGACATATGACGGATGGCTAACAGTTCTCCCTGGCTTTTGATAGGATGTCTTTACCGACTATTCTATTCCCTTCGAAGTTCGATACCTCTCAATTATTCAGCTAAAGAATGGTGTAGACAGGTACTGGCGGAAGACAGCAAACAAGTATGTCTCCGTTGTGACAGGTTGTTCAATTTTGGTGGGATAAGTGCTAATATCGGGACCGGTACAGTGCTCTCAAGCAAGATGAGAAAAATCAGATTAAGAGAAGAGCTATAGAAGCTGGGGTTATTGAACCTGCATCTCAACTGGCTTTACAGAATGCACTGATTGTGGCTAAAATATTGCGGGCAGAGTTCCCTCTTGAATGGTGAGCTATCCTTTTTTGGTATCCCATGGAGAGCATGTCTGACAATCTACATATAGGCCAGAAGCCATATCTGAAATAATAGAACATCTTCGAGCGTCCATTCGGCCCGGAGCCAATCCAGTTCAGCTCTCACGCACTCTGCTTATCCTCCTTCAGGTGATTAAGGAACTTTCTACCGGGCGATTAGAGAAAACTCGAAGAGGACTACGATCTGCAGCCCCCGAGCTGCTCCATATTGTTGCCAGCATATACGTCGATAAAGTGCAAAAATGGGGTACATTCTTGGAGTCTGGTGGGGACGATGAAGGCGGTGCGTTAGAGGCAGTTGAGCAAAGTCTCATGTCTCTCAAGGTCATCAGACGACTGATAGTCGCTGGCTTCGAGAACCCAAATAGAGAGTCTGATATCTCGGGATTTTGGACCCTATCCTTAACCCACCTCGGAAACTTCTACTCCTTGATTCAGAGGCAGTCATCTACACTGGCCTCAGAAGTCGAAAAGTTGATTGGGAAGCACATAATCCAGCTATCCAAGCTTCACCTAGAAATGGCCAGAACCCACCCTGCGCCCTTTGGACTGCTCCCGCAGGCTGTTGACATGGTTAAATCTTACTGGGGGCTGGTGGTTGAACTAGGCAAAACTTACGGCTCGACTGACTTCTCTCAGCTCAAGGTTGGGATGAATGGTGATACAGATGACAGCGAGAAGCCCCTTTTGGAAAAACTCGGCCTCAAGGCCCTCCTGCTTCTTCGAGCATGCGCCAAGATTGCATTCTATCCCACGAACACTTTCAGATACCAAAATCAGCAGGCTAAGGAGGAGAAGAATCAATGCGTTGGCTTGATGAAGGCCGAGATCTTCAACGAGGACTTCGTAGTTCAAGTTATGGAGTTACTTGTCACACGCTTCTTTGTCTTTAAAGCCAGTGATCTCAGGGAATGGGAAGAAGAACCCGAAGAGTGGGAGAAGCAAGAAGAAGAGATCACAGATGCCTGGGAGTTTTCAATTCGGTCGTGTGCCGAGAAGCTATTCCTTGATTTGGTTATCAATTTCAAAGAACTGCTCATACCAAAGCTACTCAATGTGTTCTATACCTATGCCAGTAAGTCGAATGACGGTATAGTATGCTATAAAATTGAACTAACTGACGCTGCACTAGACCCCCAGAACAAAGACATCCTATTAAAGGATTCTCTTTATTCCGCTGTTGGCCTTGCAGCTGCATGTCTGGAGAATCACTTAGACTTCAACACTTTCTTGGTGTCCACCCTCGTACCAGAAATTCAAATCCAGGGTCCAGGTTATAATATCCTTCGCCGAAGAATTTCTGTCATACTTGGACAATGGGTTCCAGTGAAACCCAGTGACATTGACAAAGCATCCGTATACGGTATCTTCCAACACCTTCTGGATAAGAGTGACCCCATGAACGATCAAGTCGTTCGTGTAACGGCTGGTCGGAAGCTTCGACAGGTTCTGGACCCATTCGAATTCTCTGCCGAAGTATTCCAACCGTTCTCAACGTCTATCTTACAAAACCTAATGCAGCTTATCCAAGAGGTCTCTCTTAGTGAGACAAAAATGGCGCTACTTGAGACCGTAAGGGTTGCAGTGGTAAAAATGGAAAGCCACGTAAGTCCAGGCAACCCATATATTGATAGTAGATATTATACTTACCAGTTTTCATTCTAGATTACCCCTTTTGCGGATCAGATTGTATCCCTTCTACCAGGGCTTTGGGAGCAATCTGGTGACGAGCACTTGATGAAGCAGGCAATATTAACACTCCTGTCATCCTTAATACACTCTATGAGAGAGAGCTCGACTAGATACCACTCCATGATACTACCCCTTATCCAAAAATCAGTTGAACCTGGCTCAGTAAGTTTCCAAACCCCCCCCCTATTCCCCAAGGTATCACAATAATACTAATACTGGAATATAGGAATCTCTCGTCTACCTCCTCGAGGAGTCTCTAGATCTATGGTCTGCCGTACTATCTGAAACTCCAAATCCGCCATCGCCTGAAATTCTAGCCTTATTCCCATCTATATTTCCCATTTTTGAAATTGGGAGCGATGTTGTACGACAGGCTCTTGAAGTCACCGAATCATACATCCTCCTCGCACCCCGAGAGTTCCTCGATGAAAACGTCCGTTTCCGGTTGTTTGACATCTTCAACACTCTCCTCAATCCAGATGTCACTCCCCGGATCGGCCTAGTCCCTCATCTTGCGGAACTGCTCATACGGACAGGCGAATCTGCCTCCGAAGAGAACAGTGAGAATGTGTACGGCACCATCGCCAAGTCCATGCTAAGCACTGGTTTCATGGAAACGCTTCTCTCCGCCTTATACGGCGCGTACCAGTCCCGCCAGACGACAGGACCTAACAGGAAGCAAGCCACCATCTATGGCGTGGCTGAAACCGACCACCTCTCAGTCCTCGCACGGCTTGCCCTCGCTTCTCCACGCAATTGTATATCAGCAGTAACATCGGCAACCAGCAACTCCTCCGAAGAACAGACGTTCACCTGGATACTAAGCGAATGGTTCGCTCACTTTGACAATATTGGAGATGTCAACAAAAAGAAACTGCATACCATGGCTCTTACGCATTTACTAACAGTCAACGGGCCTTCATCTCCGGCGCCAACATACCTACTGAACAATCTACAATCCTACCTAACCATCTGGACAGACTTGATCACCGATCTATCTGAAGGGCCCGAGGTAAACCCCACCGACGCCCGACACGGCGATTATCTTGTTTTCGACCCTAGTGAGGCCCAGGGAGAGAAATACCATGAATCCGAGACCCCTGAGACTACGCGTCGACGTACATGGAGCGCCTCAGATGCAATTCACAAGATCAATTTGAGGGCATATGTGGGGCAGCATCTCCAGGCTTTGGTGCAAGTTTGCGGAGGAGCTGATCGGTTCAGAGATGAGTGGCTGGTCAATGTTGATAGGGAGGTTGTTAATGGGTTTGGTCAGTTGGGGATCATGTAGGTGAGGTTGGAGTTGGAGTTGGAGTTGAAAAAACCGGCAAACTTGTTGTATCCACCGGCCGCGGCCCATCGTCCACCGCCACCCAATATTTTCCAACGACTTGACCTGCCCTGTTTCTTTTTCTTTTTCTTTTTCTTTTCTTTTTTTTTTTTTCTCCTCCTCACCCGTTTTTTTGCTATCGAATTTATAGTTACGGCTTACGAATACCCAGATAAAGAAAGAATGAATAAACGTCGATTAGCTAGAGGGAAGAACACTGCTTACGTTGCTTGGTGATGCGTGGTAGTCTTAGCCGTAGCGCATAACAGAATCGACATCTTGCGCTTAATTTGACTAACTGATCATTCAATATAATTGTCTTGTCTGTCTATCTGCTTGTACTAATTAGTTTAATTACTGTACACGGTAAAAAGGGATGGTGGATATAAACATTATCCCAGTATCCAATGCTAACCTATACCTATAACTAATGATGAATTAATGAAGTGTGTAAAAAGAAGGGAAGAAAAAAGACGTTCGTCCTGCGCCAGCCGTTTATCCTACCCATCTAGTTGCACTGGCCAGGGAACATCCTGGCATCAAGAGGTTGCGGGAAAAGGCCGTTCGAAAGCAAGTCATTAAGGTCCCAGCCAGGAGAACCGCGCTCAGTCTTCCATGTCCACCAGTACCATCCGTGGCCCTTGGAGAAAGCGTCAAGCTGAGCCTCGATGTAGCGGCGGGTATTAGTCTTCTCTTCATCAGTGAGCTGAGAAACAGAGCCTCCGGTCTTGCGGACACAGCCGTTGGGGACGGCAGTCTGGGGGTCCGAGTCCTTGTGGGTGCCATCATATCGAGCTCCCTCATGGCGGCCGTTGAGGTACTGGGTGCAGTCGGTCAGGGCACCGCACCATTCACCAACAATAGCGGGGATGGAGGATTTGCTGAGTTCGTTGTTACTGAAATCGCAGGCGGCCTTGATGTGCTGGTTGATGTCCATGGCGACGAGCTGAGGAGAGAAGACTTGGTAGTGGTGGGTGTCTATGATGGTCTTGGTCCCGAGGTCGAAGCCGTTCCACTTAGATGGGCCCATGAAGGCATCGGAAATGACAACAGCAACGTTGGGGTTGGCGCTCTTGACCTTTGCGGCACCCTGGCGGTAGAATTCCTTGAGAGGTTCGACTTGGATGCCAGCCTGGGGGAAAGGCTCGTTGATGAGGTTGATTTCATCGACAACACCTTCTTTCTTAGCGTATCGTTGAATGAGAACGTCGAGGGCTTTGTAGGTTTGTGCGACAGTGTCGCCCTTTTGCCAGTTGGCTGGGCCCAGTCTGCCGCTGTTATCGAAGCCGTTTTGAGATCCAGGAGCTAAGAAAGTCAGCACATTAAGAAAATGTATATGATAAAAAAAAAAATAAGATACTATGTAAGCATGAAACGTACCACCGTGGAGGTCAACGTTGACCTTGAGACCAGAGTATCTGGCCCAGTCGATGGCAGCATCCAACATGTCTATCTGGCCCTGAACGAAGGGCTCTCCCTCGATGGGAGCGACAGCCCAATATCCAATTGGGATGCGGACATGGGTGAGGCCAGCACCTTTGATGCGATCAAAGTCCTTCTGGTCGATGTAGGTGTTCCAATGCAGCTTGAGACGCTCATGGGCACGCTGGCCGAGAGCTGCGCTGAGCGTCCATTCATCCACTGCGCTGTCGCCTCCTTCTTCAAAGATACCGGGTGTGATCCATGGTTCCAACACCAGCCATCCTCCGAGGTTGACACCGCGGATGAAATCGTCAGCGGCTCTTGGTGATTTCCTATTCAACGTCAGCATAGGTCGAGCTAACAGCCATAGATAAAAAAGTAGAGATGGTATGAAAAGAAGATTCAAGATTCAGGAGAGGCAGGGGGAGGCAAAAAAGGGAGGAGGGTTCTCACCAAACGTTGGTAACGGGGGAGGCAACACTGAGACCAACCAGTGACAGCCCGAGGAGAGAGCCAAACTTCATCCTGGCCGGTATATATATATATGCACACACACACAACAAAGAGTATCGAATGAGTTATGTTATGTGTATATATATAATTTAAGGTGAAGGTTCCCGGTTTCTCTGAGGATGCTGGAAAAGTATCAAATTCATCGACAGGAGACGCAGCCCTTCTTATGCCCTTCCCACACCAGGCCCGAGTTCCTCGTCCATGACCCACGTTTCACAAGCAAGAACGATCGGCAATGGCCAAAAAGAAGGCAAAACAAAATCCATCTCCATCGAAGTGAAGATTGCTAGCCAGTCGTGTGTGCGATGTCAGATCCAGCGTGGGCCGGGGGGGAAGTCTGGGTATCATCATTCTCGATGGATATCACATTGCTGAGGCTGCAGATCATCATGCATATGGGCCGCCTTATTGGCCCTGGGGCTGATAAAAACCGGGTCGTCAACCTTTTGTGTCCATTGTATCGGACAGCCGAGGGTGGCACGAGGCCATTTTGTTCCATGGAGTCGTTCGGATTGGGTGTAGTTTAGTGGGTGGTCCCTCCAAGGGTTTTCCCCAGATTTTGGATAGGAAGTACACCGTACGGAGTAACAACCGGGGGGTAAGCCTGGCAGGAAAGGGACATCAGGCTGCTGGAACCCCCAGCCTGGACATGGCATGGCAGCCACCACAGCGGCGGCGTCTCGAGCATCACAGGCACCTCATCCGTGGGTTGTGGCCATCCGGCTCACTGTCGAAACGAGATGTTTGTTGAACCGCCCCAAACTTGTATCATCATCGTTCAGGGGCTGATGGAAACGGGGGTCGCCATGGCTACGAGGCCCAGCTCCAAACATCATCAAATCTCCAATCCTTGTCCTTTCTCTTTTTTGGGTCTTTCTTCTTCCTTTTTCCCCCCTTTGCTCCCTTTCTTTTCCTTGTCACTTCAATCATCTCGCATGCCTCGTGGTCTTCTCCATATGCGGTGAACAAGACTCCTCTCCTCGTCTTTGACCTCTGGAGTCTGCAGGGCGTCACGCGCCCTCCAGCCGTTCCCTCTTCTTCTCTTGCTGGTCCTCAGACTCCCGTCTTCGGCCTTTCTCAAGAATCAACGGATATGTCCCGTCCGTTGGCAGTTGTTCAGGCAGCATCCCCGCGGCGGCCGGTTGCTGCTGTTGTTGTTGTAGCTGTTGAGGTCAAAACAGCCATGATCGTCGACGGGATGGCGGCTTAATGTGCATCGCAAGCGACCCCCGTTGGATCCACGTCGCCGTCACCGTCGCCGCAAGCATCATGTGTTATGCTTAAACTTAGGAGGTCGATGTGACTGGATGCATGTCGAGTGTTGTTTGGATGTACCCCAGGGTCGACCAGCCATGCGGTGAAAGAGCGTCGACGTCATAGGCATGGCGGGCGTATAACGAGTCAAAGGCAGCGGTTTGGATGTCCATTGCAACGTCGGCCCAACAGCAACGGCAGCCGCAACGGGCTGATCAGACGACCAGACGGACCAGACGGACAAGACAGCCGGTTGCAGGATGTGGCGACCTTCGTGACAAGCCTGGAGTCGTTGCTCGAAGTTCAAGGGCGTAGCAGCGCAGAGTGCAAGGCGCAACAAGGAAAAAAAGGGGGGAATGTTAGTTACTCCAGTAAAAGAAATGAACAATCAAGGCATGGCCTGGCGGATGTCGAGATGAGACTTTTTGGATATCGAAAGAAGATTTTTCTCTTGCAGAAAGGTCGAAATCCTGTGCTCTTTATTGCGCTGCGCTTTGTGGAGATTGCAGGATCCCTGGCTATACGAGCATTCTCTTCGCCCTTCCGTGAAGAATTTTCAAGCAGGCCGAGTCTTCTATGTCTTCACGATGTTAAAAGGGCCATAAGACGACGGGCTAGATGTCTTTTTTTCTACGGCTTCAAAGGCGTGATGGTGATGGTGATGGGGCCTGAAGTTGTATGTTGATACTGCTAAGCGACTAAGCGATGGTCTACGCCTGCAGCCAGCCGTCCATCCGGCCAGAGCAGAGCAGAGCAGAGCATCATGGCTACGGAGTAACTCTGGATATATTATCCGTTATGGGCTTTGTATTATTCACTGCGAGTTACACATATCTAATGGCTAACTGGCTGTGATTTCAAACTCAACTTGCGGGAGATGGCTATTACATGCAGACGCAGGACAGTTGACTACGGGATACCAGTAATTTCAAACCGACTGCCTCTTCCCAGTTGCCAGCAGAGGAGGATCATACAGGATACAGATATCAGAATAGAACAAGTACGGTACCCTGCATGATGCCCGGTCAGTCGAGCGTCTCACCAGACAACGGCGTCGCCTTCATCGACGGCCTGCTCTCGAACTGCTCGAACCAGGCAGCCAGGCGAGGCCTGCCCTGTCGAAAGTCCTCCCCGACGCCGCGAAACAGCAGCCAGCTCAGCGCCGTGGCCAGAGCAATATGGCCAACATGCACTGCACCGCCGCCGTCTTCGTCGTTGTCTTTGCCGTCAACATCGACGTCCAACTCCCGCTCAAGCCAGTCGAAGCTCTCGACCAGCTTCCGGGACAGATTGGCGCTCAGCTCTGGGTACCGCAGCGTCTCAGGCCGTCTGGTCGTCTCCCAGCGAACGGCAATACCAACATCCGCTAGACCGCTGGCCACGGCCTGGATGCGCAGGGCCTGCCACCTGGCTTCGCCCTCGCGGGGGACCAGAGGGCGTCCCTGGTGGCGGGTATCAAGGTACTCGCAGATGACATTGGAGTCGAACAGGGCAGAAGTTGTCTCTGGGCTTGGATCTGCTTGGATCTGCTTGGTCTGCTTGGTCTGCTTGGTCTATCCTTCCACGAAGCAGAACTGGCACTTTTCCAAGGGGATTCTGGGCGTAGACTTCGGCGTTGGCCCGCATGGGGCTTGTTTCCTGATGGACCACCTGGATGTCTGCTGCGAGGCCGGCTTCGTGGGCGAAGACCAGCACCTTGCGGGCGTAGGGCGAGTGAGTCTGGTAGAGCAGCTTCATCTTGTCGTTTGCTCTTGTTCAGCTTGTCGTATCAAACGACGGGAGAAGCCCCAGATATAAAGTGTCTGTAAACACGAGGGGCCATCCTGGGGTATCGTTCATCTGTCTGTCTGTCTGTCTCGTCACCCCCTGAGCTGCTCGTGTTGTGGCTTCGTCTCGCAACCCGAAGTCGAAGCAAGTCGAAGAAACGCCCTTCTGAAACGCCGCCAGTCGAGCTCACTTACTGGCCGGTTAGTTACTAGCAGCGTTTGCAGTCAGCCAGAGATACGAGCAGAGCCCAGAGGGCAGGATATAAATACGGCAGGTCAAGTCGCCTGAGGATGCGTCTCTGCCCGCCCTTCCCCTTTAGACGGCCTGCTCGCTCACAGAATATGATACTGATAAAAACAAAATGAATAACGAATGATAAAATAATATGACACGGCAGTTCAGAGGTGAACTACTGTTGAAGCCATGCGTTTCATCTGTCGACAATGTATCAGCCACTCCAGCAGTCGACGATAAATCTATCTTTGGACCTCGCTTGTTGGCCGGACCCTGGCCATGCGCCGTTCGTTCGCCGTCGAGAACCAGCGTTGCCTGTCGCCGTCCGCCGTCCGCCGTCCGCTGTCTACCTGGCAGGTCACTAACTAACTCCCCCTAACTGTTAGCGACCTCCAGTACGGAGTATTCATCATTATTTAACTCGTTATCCGACAGTTATCCGTCCGTGTCCAAAAATAACTAAACCAGCCCAAGTGGGAACTTCGGAGAAAAAGAAGAAGAAGAAAACACACGGAGACAACATCAACAGACGAGAGAGAGAGAGAAAAAGGAAGCAAAAGGAAGAGAGCAACGGCGTGGGTGCATGCAAGGCATCTTCGCAACCTCCCTTTGCCGGCCGTCGCATCCGTCCTTCTCCTCAGTTCTCCTTCTCTTTCTCCGTCTGTCTCCAGCAACTACTCCGTAATAATAATAATAATAATAATAATAATAATAATAATAATAGCAGCGTCTTCGATTTGGCCGGAGCCAACGTGCATGCATGAAGCGAATAATGATAAACTTGACCTGAATAAGGATAACGTCCTGCATCCCCGGCCGCTCGACCCAGCGTAAGTGCAGGAAGTCCACTCTCAACTCCCCTAGCTTGTCATCGCCATCGTTATCATCATCGTCATCATCATCATCATCAATGCACATGCCATGGGCCGATGTCTTGTCGGCATCTGATTGGGGCGAAGCGTCTTCTCCCCTGGCCTGGGACATGGCCCCCCCCCCTTTTCCCCTAAGCACCGACGCCGACGACCCAAGACATCATCGACATCGACATCGACACCGACATGGCATGGTATCTCGAAAGAGCCTCAGAAGGATGGGATGGGGACTCGCTTTTCTTTTCTTTTTCCTTCTGCCTCTTCCATCCAAGGTAGAGTGATGGTATAATAATAATATGCTTCCCACATCCTTCCGCTCGGCCTGCCCGAGTAGGTCAAGCTAGTCGCTCGGAGGGCGGCGGGCACATCATGGGCCATCATGGACGTTGGACCATGGGGGGAGGAGATCCCTGGAGTCGCTAACTCGAGTCCTTGAATCCTGGAGAGTCTTTTGAAGCCATGTCCTGTCCTGTCTGGAGGTATACGGCCACGCACATATACTTAGACATGGCCAGCAGCAGCATGAAAGAAAAGCAAAGAGAGGCACCGTGAAAAGCAAAAAAAGAGAGAGAAGAGAAGGAAGAAGAAGAAGAAAGGAAAAAGAAAAGAAGCAAAACGTGCCTGTCCCTGGCCGGGCTGGCTGTTCGACTGGACAGGATAAGATTAAAGCCTCATCGAAGGAGTCTTGGAGAGCTGAGAGACTTGATAGGAGAGGAAGAACGGAGTAAACGAGAGAGAGAGAGAGAGAGAGAAAGATATCACCCCCTGAAAAGCAGAGTTACCCCTTACTTACAACAGCTATCCACCCAACAGCTTCCTATCCAACCTCAAGCCGGCGGTTAGCTCTTGCATCCATAGCCATAACACTGTAAATAATAATGATAATATTTTAAACCAGAGTTGTTCGCATGACTTCCCATCCATGCGAGCCCAAGCTGCCATTTAACCCTTTCGGGCATCGGGGCTTGCCTGGCTCGCTGGTTGGCGCCCTCATCCCTGCCCGTTCATCGCTCTATCACCGAGGATACGTCAAGGTAGAGGAAGGACTTTGGAGTATAGAAAGTAGTAATGCATCTCGCTCTCGTATCTCATCGCATACTCCGGTGAGACATGCTTCTTGCGGCTGATCGAGATTGTCCAAACCCTCCGTCTCGTCGCCTCTGGTCAGTGCATCCCCTCCGCCCAATCCCAGGCGGATATCCCATGATACGACCCTTCCATGCGACGATGGAGTCGCATCCTGCCTCCTCGTCTTGTTTCTCTATTTTATTATTATTATCCATCCAGGCAGGCCTGGGAACCAACTGGCTGCTGGGCGCGAAGGAAGCCCAATCGGACCAGCGGCCAAGCGATCCTCTTCTCTCTCTCTCTCTCTCTCTCTCTCTCTCTCTCTCTCTCCGTGGCCATCTTCTCCTGTCCATCAATCCTTCTACTATGATCTCCATCGTCTTTTCTTCTCCGACTTTACTATCATCTTCGACTACCGCCTTCGACTTATCTTGATATCATCCAACTCCGTACTGTATGTAATTCTTACTGTCGTAATTCTAATGTCAGTAATTTATGTATCGTATCGTCACAAACAGGGGAAAAAGCAGGAAAGAGCGAACCTCATCAAAGTTTATGCAAGAGTGGGTCCCTTCTTGCTCAGGCAGCCCCACTTTATGCCAGGGACCAGGGCTCCTTCTCCTCCTCTGATTGGCTGTCCTGGTGGGGCATCTCATCAAACGCGCACTAAGCCCAAAGCGGCTATCACTGGACAGCCTCGCGAACGCGGAAAGTCAGGGCCTGCACCAATACTTTTGACCTCACCTCAGCCTCCTCCTCCTCCTTTGACTTTATAAAAACTGCGCCGGCGTCCCTCGCTTTCTCGCTCGCTTTTTTCTCTCTCCTTCTCTTCTTCTTCTTCTTCTTCTTCTTCTTCAAGTCAGCCAACTCAGTCGCTCTTTTGACTCATTCGCTCGCTCAGGGTCCTGGCCTCGCTACGCTCTAATTTAAACAAAATAAATACCCTTAATCCTTCTTATACCCGGGTCTCTCCAGATCTATACTCCGATACCAACAACAACAACAACAACAACAACAACAACGCCAAAAACAACATCAACAAGTCAAGATGAAGTTCACTCTCGTCGTTGCTGCCTTCGCGGCCACCGTCTCTGCCGTCACTCCTCCAAACTACACCCAGCAACCCTCCGGCAACCCCATCACTACTCCGGGCCTCGGCGAGCGCGTCCCAGTCGGCCAGGTCTTCACCATCTCCTGGCAGCCAACCACCGAGAAGCCCGTCTCCCTCATGCTCCTCCACGGCTGCCCCAAGAACTGCAAACCAATTGCAACTCTTGCTGAGGGCATCCCCAACTCCGGCTCTCTCCCATGGACTCCTGAAGATGGTCTCGTCGATGATGACACCTACGGCCTCCTGATCGTTGTCGAGGGCACCGGCGAGTACCAGTACAGCACCCAATTCGGCGTCAAGAACGAGGGCCCCAAGCCACAGCCACCAAAGTCCACCAAGCCAGCCGAGAAGCCTACCTGGGTTCCCCAGCCCTCCAAGCCAGTCACCCACATCATCGACACCGCCTCCAGCACTCCCGTCCCCTCCAGCGGCGTCGTCACCCTCACCACCTCCGTCTGCCCACCATCTGCCACCACCGTCCCCGGTGTGCCCCAGCCAACCGGCAGCGTGCCCATCCCCGGTACTCCTCAGCCAACTGGCGGCAACCCGGGCCCAGCTCCAGCTCCGTCTGGCACCAGTGCTCCCATGCCACCACCAGGCTCGACCAACACCCCTCCACCATTCAACAACGGTGCCGGCCGCGTCGGCGCTGGTCTCGGTGCCGCTTTCCTCGTTCTCGCCGCTGCTTTTGCCATGTAAAAAGAGAATTGCTCCTTTTCTTTTCTCTGTTCGATAAAATATGTATTAGACATACCAAGATCAGCCTCATGAACCGTGCGATGATATCTCTTCTACTCCTGCTACTTTCCTCACAATTTCTCTTCGTCTAACTACTACTACTTCTTTTTCTTCTACCCTGCTCATAGAAGCACTTTTTACTCCGTATCTAGCACAGCTTGACTGTCCTTCATCGACGTTTTTTCTTCCATACCTCTTCCACTTCTCATGATGGACTGCAACAAAAGTCTGCTTTCCTTGTCCTTTTTCCCTTAGCTCATGTCTTCCTCGCCGTATGTATATGCAAATACTAATACCTACTACTATAACTCTGTATACCTCTATCTCCTACCCACTCCATTGTCCCCGTCTTCCCTGCAGATACTGTGTCGGCTACAGGGCCAATCTCCCTCTCCGTTTCATCGCAGCCAACGGCGTCCTGCCTGGCCTTGCTCCATCCTGCGCCCTACAACCCATAACTTACACATCCTGCGTCGGCCCTTTTTTTCGACGCCACCGTCGCACAACCCAACGATACACAACTCTCGAATTAAGCTTATCGCTGACATAACCTTAACCGCAGCCTCCTCAAGCCATCCCCAAGCCGCCCCTTTTTTTTTTTTTTTTTTCGCTCGCAGATGTATGGAGTAAGAAAGCAGTGACTTGCAAGTACATCCTCTGGAGACGTTCATTTCGTCATCCAACAGTTGCTGCCCT
>QQSR01000169.1:0-45659 GCA_003664465.1 Trichophyton mentagrophytes
GCTCCCCATCTCAACCTCATCCATACTCTATCATCTCTTTTTTTTTTTTTTTAAAAGCCAAGCCACCACACAGAACCACCACCTTTCCCCACACGCCCCTCTTCCGAACAAAAAAAAAAAAAAAAAAAAAAAAAAAAAAACACGAGAGAGAAGCCCCTGACGCCCCCCTTGGCCCCCCTTGCGGTCCCTCTTGGTCGCTCTCCTCGACTCTTGCTCGCCTTCTACGACTTCTACGACTTCTTCCTGCGTCCTGTTGAACGGCTTCGACAGCTTCGACGGCTTCGACAACTCGCATATCCGCCCAGCAGCAGCAGCAGCAGCAGCAGTCGAAACGCAGCCCTGTCCGACGGCGGTTAGCCAGCTTGCCGCTCCCCCGTTTCGCTCGCAGGTCGACCATGTCCATAGTGCCTGCTCTAGACCCCCGATGAATGGCTTGTCGGTCAGCAGCGACGTTGCTACAGCCCTAGTAGAGGATCGATGGATGGGACTTACGACCTTCGACCACCACCGCCCGCCGCTCGTGACGGCACCAGCAGCAGCGTCCGGGCAGCCACGCAGAAGACAATGTTGTCCAGAGCTCTGCAGAAGGCCAATACCGCCGTCCTGCTCGACAATGCCACCAACTACGAGGGCGCTATCGATGCTTACACCGACGCCTGCGGTCTCCTCGCGCAGGTCATGCAGCGGGCTGGTGCCGACGAGGAGAAGCACAAACTTGACGATATCGTGAGTTCCTCTCCACATATGCATATATATATATATATATATACGGCTTATCGATGGTCTGCTTGCTAACTGATCCATGCAGAGGAATACGTACACTACTAGAATAAACGAACTCCGGCGCCTGGGTCTGGCGCTGCAGGCTGGCGGAAAGGCCCTGCCGGAGAGACCGCCGAGCGGTGAATCGCTATCCCAAAGCATCCTCTCAACCCACATCACAGACGGCGATGCAGACGATCAGGATATCTATTTCATTGGCACCGCCACTGCCACCCAGATACTCGCCAAATCTCCCGTCCCTGAATCGCAGAATGAACGCTACATTCCGCCTCGGCAACAGTCCCTGCATCCGTCTGGAGACGGTGGCACCCACGACACAGACAATACAAGCAGTACGAATATGAACAACGAACATCATCCCTCGAGCAGCTATCCCAGATCGGACGGCCTCGGTCTCTCAAACGTTGCGAATGGAGATCTGCAGAATCTCCAGGAAAGAGGCACCGAATCGACGTCCTGGCTTGACACCATAGATGAGTCCGGTGCTTCATCAAGCTCGTCTATACGCTCGGCAAACTCCTCTCTCTATCTACGACGCAAGCAGGACGCCCACTACAGCAGAGGTACCGAGGCCGAGTTCGATGCTGCCCTGGACGAGGCTGTCGAGGCCGCTTACGATGATGGACTCGAAGTCGTCCCTCGGGAAGATGAACCCGATGATGATATCATGTCGCACGTCCGCAGGAATATCGAATTGGCGAAACAAAAGGTACGAGAGGCTGAGCTAGAGGCTGAAGCCGCCAGCGTCTCCGCCAGGGAGCGAGATCGGAGAAGACCCGAAATATCGCCTGACGACATAGACGTGGGTTCTGGTTCTGACCTCGACCGGAAAGGTTACTCAGACCATGAGGCCGAGGAAGAGGAGCGGATCCTGGAGGAGATGATGGACGATTTCGAGTTTGATCTCTCGTCCAAGTCTGCGCTTCCACGACAATCAGGCTCCAGCGGCTACTCGAGCAGAACCTGGGGTAGCTCCGTTGCATCAAGCCGGACCAACACGGGCACCTTACTTTCCACCCTCACGGAAGAAGATGATTTCTCAATTCCTCCCGGTGGAATGGCCAAAAATGTTCTTTCTTATTCTCAGCCGTTTCAAAAGCTCCCTCCGCCCGTGGGTGCGCCTCCGCCTCCACCGCCTCCACCGCCTCATCCACCGGTCCAACAGCACCACCAGCAGCACCAGCATCAATTACCACCACCACCAGCTCCCACTCGCGCTACACCAACACCCCCTTCTCCCTCGGCTAAGGCAACGACAAGCTCCCCTGACTCTGCAGATATCATGATGGCGTCGACAGTCCGGTCGCGAAGGCTGTCGGGCCGTCCAAAGGAACTAATAATAGAGACCGGCTCAGCGCATGCACCTTCAAGCGCAGACGGGGCCCGTCAAGTGCCACTGCCTCCCTCAATGCTCCTAGCACATCCCATCACCCCGCTACCCTCAAAGACAAGCCATGGAAAATCGTCGAGCGATTTCAATCTTGAATCAATACAGCAACGCCCACACACAGCAATTGGCTCTCCAGAGTCCCCCGGACCAGATTCTCCCGCGATTTCAGCTTTCCCTACTCTTAATACACACGAGTCGGTCGATTTTGATACATTATTGACGTCTCCACCGTTAACTTTGAGCAGGCTACACTCTGCGCCAGGGATATCTAGAGAACCTACATACTCGGCTCCTGCTCTGGGTAAATCCTCGCAACCCCCCGGCAGCCCCTTCACCACCTCTTTCATCCCAGAGTTAGGCAAGACCTTCTCTTTGCCTGCTGTGCCACCGCTCAGTTCGGCCGGCCCCTCTAGGCACCTATTCGACAATAACATCCATTCTCCGCTTACGCCGGGATCGCCTAACCCCAACGCCCCAGATGCGCCCATCCCTCTCGAGCCTTGCCCCCAATCCTTCCTCCTCCGCCCATTCTGGCTAATGAGATGTCTATACGAAACGATCACCCATCCTCGTGGTGGGTATCTGACCACTAAACTATTTATACCCAGAGACATATGGAAAGTGAAAAACGTGCGAATCAAGGGGCTAGAGGAGAAAATCTCAAACTGCGATCTGCTCACCGCAGCGCTACTCAAGCTAGCAAAAGTCGACACCAACGATGCTGATGCCGTCCTAGAGGAAATGCAGGCATTCGAAAACATCCTGGATCAGGTGCAGGCCGTATGGTCTAGGAAACTCGGCAATGAAGTCGGCGTACAAGGTGCCATGGCCCTTTTCAAGCTATCGTCAGATGATACCTCTCCGGCGGTAGACTCATCCTCCAAACCTTCCAGCAGTGGAAGCAAATCCTATCTTTCCTCGTGGCGAAAACTCCGATCAAAGAGCTCCGGTATATCGAACACAAGCTCAAGCAGTATATCGAGAGATAATGGAAGGGAAAACTTGACCATGACATCGCTGCCGATGACCGACACGGTCGCTACAGCTACTCCACGACGAGGCGTCATTGGACTCAACTGTACTGGGCCAAATGCGAACTATATGAGCGCTCTAGCCAGGCTTTTCGACGCAGCGCAAGTTATAGGTATGTTAACTTTCCACCGCCACCCATCTACCTGCTTTGCCCTTCAATAAATAAGCCGCTTAAATACTAACTTTTATTCAAATAGATCAAATAGCCCGCCAAGTTGAAGATCCAGGCCTAAGACATTCATCCCAGACTCTAGTCGGTCTCGAGCTCAGCACTCGGCATGCCTCTGAATTCTTCGGATTCTATGCCTGCCGGTTTGCCCTGAATGATATCGGCCTCATGATCGATAAGTTCATCAAACGAGGCAGCGAATATGTCATGGCTTGATTTTCTTGGTTTTTCTTTTTTTTTAATACCACCCTAATCCCGTTGTTTTCCCTTCCCTCACTCACCCTTTTTATATCTGATTTTTATGCCATTACGAAATATTTGGTGTTTCCCCCTGGTTAGATTATGTAACTCGCATTATATCGAGGTGTTCATGGCTTGGCAATGTTTACATAATCCCCTCTTCTTGACGTCGTTTCCCTTTTATTGGTGTTTCTCTTGATGTATATATCAAACACTTCCAAGGGCACTGCGATTTACTCCCTGCTGACTCCAGCTTCTTGGGATATTATCAAGCCCATTTTTGCTTAAATAGAAGACGTTGAGATTTGTACCCTCAATATTGTTTTTTCTACTCTTATCATTTTGAAACATCTTAAAACGCGCTCTTAAACCATGGGTCTCAAGCGCGGCAAGCGAGCTTCATCCGAAGACGTTGAGCCAGCTGTTTCTGAAGACCGTTCCAAGAAGGCCAAAACAGCCGGTGATGCAGGCAAAGCCAGTCCAAATGCCCAGATATCCTCGACTTTAGATAAGGCTCCCAAGACGGATTCCAACGGAGATCCATACTGGGAGATCTCGCGTCAGCGGCGTGTCACTATATCAACCTTCAAGGGACGCGTGTTAGTGAATGTGCGCGAGTATTATGAGAAAGATGGTCAGGAACTGCCTGGAAAGAAGGTACTACCATCCATTGAGCTACCCTCATTGAAAGGAAACCATGCTAATTCCCCGCGTTCTCTACCAGGGCATATCAATGACACTAGAACAGTTCAACAGCCTCGTCACATTACTTCCTGAAATCTCAGCCGTTATCGAACAGAAAGGGGGCAATGTTACTCGTCCGGATTTCTCCGGGTCCGCTGCCACTGCTGGCGAAGAGGACGAAAAAATGTCAGATGTGGATGAGGAAAAGTCGAAATCCAATTCCAAGGCTAAGAAGCCATCCCCCACGAAAAACTTCGAGGCTACAAGCGACGAGGATGACGACGAATAAATAATTTGAAGCAAATACATGGCTTTGCCCTGGTGGGACTTCTTTGCTCTGGTTGGAACCTGGTGTACGAATTTACGTGTTATCCGGTTGGCGTCTGGTATATGGGATGGGAATTTGGAGGTATCCATTTTTTACTTGAAAAATTGGTTAATTTCTATTGAAGACACGCAAACCTTTGGAAGCTTTTGGAAGTCTGATTCTAGCTGAGACCTATTGTCTAGTGCGGAATAATCTGATATTCATATAATCAAAAACTACGTGGCTCGGTGAGCTCTTCTTTTTTTTGGTTTTGGCAAATAAGATAGTCGTCTAGTTACCTAGCCTACCTTTTTTGTTCCTACTCAGATCCCAACTTACATGCTAGTTTCCTGGGTTCCAACGCGCGATGCCAAAGAGCCTCCTTTCCAGGCAAGCTGGGGATCAGCCTCCTTTCGAACAACGCTTTCATTTCCAGGCTTTCCATATCCACCTCCACCAGGGGTCTTGATAATGATACGGTCACCTGGTTCCATATTTGCAGTGTTTTTGGCTCCCAAGTTCACATGTTTGATGATTGGAGGCTCCTTAGATCCTTCAGGCTGGGGCATCTTGCGAACCCAGATGTTCTGGCCGCAGGCAGCATCTTCTCCACCGTGCATGCCATAGGGGTGGTAGACACGGCGTTCAGAAAGAATGGATACCTGGACGGGAATGCGGAATTCGATATCTCTGATGACACCGTCACCACCGCGGTTCTGACCGGCTCCTCCAGATCCAGCGCGCAAGCTGAATTCTCTGAGGAGAACGGGATATCTTCTCTCAAACACTTCGGCGTCAGTGATACGAGTGTTTGTCATGTGGGTGTGGACTCCGGAAGTTCCCTCCCAGTCAGGACCGGCTCCGCTACCACCTGCAATGGTCTCGTAGTATCCGAAGCCCTTGGTTTCCTCCTCGCCTGAAAGGTTGCCTCCGAAGCCGAAGGTCAGGTTGTTAGTATCACCCTGGGAGGCGGCACAGGCCTGGAAACACTTCAGGATAACATCGGTGACACGTTGACTCTGTATCGTGGTTAGCATGGTCTATTACGGGGTAATATATGAAAGTCAAAACTTACGGTCATGACGTTTCCACCCACAACTGCAGCTTTGCTAGATGGGGAGAGGAATGAACCCTTGGGGATCTTGACGTTAATGGGCTTCAGGCAGCCTTGGTTGAGTGGGATATCCTCTGAAATGAGACATCTCAGGCAGTAAATGATAGCGGAATAAGTGACAGCTTCAGGGGCATTGGTATTGGCTATATCATCATTAGCAACGCGATTGCATCTTTGACCCTTGATAACCCGCATATAACTCACCATAAACTTCTGGGCCGGTGCCTTCGAAGTCAAAGATAGCCTCTCCCTTCTCAGCATCGATGGAGATCTTGAGGTGGATAGGGCTGCCGTCATCCATGTGCTCAACTGCAGTCAGGTCCGCACCCTTGAATCTTTCGCTAACTTGCTTCAGCAAATTGCGTACGCTGAGTTCGGCGTTCTTCTGGATGCTCCTCATATAGAGCTGGACGGTAGATTCCCCATACTCCTCAATGAGGGTAGAGATGAGGCTGATACCCTTCTGGTTTGCGGCGACCTGTGCCTTAAGGTCGTTGAGGTTGTCCGCAAGGCATCTAGTTCCACTGCAGCCGGGGTACTTAGCAGGTTCGCGGTAGAGCAACTCTACCAAACGCTCCTCGTTGAACTTTCCTTCAGAGACAAGCTTCTCTGATTTGATGGCAGCGCCCTCCTGATACAGTTCTTTCGAGTGTGGAGGCATGGAGCCGGGTAGGATTCCTCCAATATCCGCTACAATAGTTGTTAATACTCAGCGAAGTATTGGTGATTTTAAGGATTGTATACATACCATGATGGGCTCTGGAAGCAACATAGAACACGATCTCATTGCCAGAGAAGGCCGGGGTAATCACAGTGATATCAGGCAGATGGGTGCCTCCAAACTCAGGGTGGTTGGTCACTATCACATCACCTGGTTTGAGCTTTCCCTTCCAGATTCCAGCCTGAGTACGAACACAGGTGGACATGCTGCCCAGATGGACGGGCAAATGAGGAGCGTTGGCAACAAGGCCACCATCGCTGTCGAACAGAGCACAGGAGTAATCCAGTCTCTCCTTGACGTTTGTGCTGACACTAGTCTTCTGCAGGGCACGACCCATCTGCTCAGCAATTGCCATGAACCGGTGACCAAAGATACTCAACAGAATTGGATCGACCTCATCAGCCGATGCCTTTGCACTCTCCTTCTTATTAACATCAACGTCGATAACCACATGGGTATCAATGATGAGAGCAGAGGAGGTTGGGGTGACCAGAATAGTCTGAGTTCCGTCTCCGAGAATAGCTGGTCCGTCGATACGGTCATTTGTTTCCAGAGATCCAATCTTGTAGATAGGAGTATCGACACGGCCGCCTTCGAAGTATACCTTCTGAGTGGCATGTGCCTTGCTCTTGGATACTGGAACTGGCTTGGCGTCACGAAGTTGCTCGTCGACGGTCTTGGGGAAGCTATCAAAGCTCTTTCCGATAGCTCGGAGACGAATGTCATCAATGATGATGTCACGGTTGGGAAGGGTGAAACCGAACTCCTTTTCGTGCTGCTCAACGAAGGATTTGCCAAACGTTGCGCCTTCTTGCGGTTTAATGATCATAAGAGCAGACTCGGTTCCGCGGTATCTCATGTTGAGATATTCCTCGAAAACAATAGATTCCTCCTTGAAGCCCTGGTCGTTGAGTCTCGCGACTGCTCCCTTTCTCAATTCCTGCATTCTCTTCTCAATGCTGGCCTTGACCTCCGAACTCTCGGCCCAGGACATGGACTCCGGAACCTGGCTTTCATCAACTACATCGGCAAGAGCCATTCCGTAGGCAGACAAGACGGATGAGTAACGATGGACCAAAATCTGCTTGATACCCAGGTTTTCAGCAATTGCAACGGCGTGCTGGCCACCGGCACCACCAAAGGTAGCCAGACGATGTTTCGAGGTATCGTGGCCCTTTGCTTCAGTAAGGGAGCGAATAGGTCGAGTCATAGCCTCGTTGGCAACCTTGATGAATCCATAAGCGACTTCATCAGCGGTCATCTTGACTTTCTTTCCATTCTCGGCCATCTCAGCGTTAACCTTTTCTGCTAGTTCTTCGAAGAGCTTAGCGCTGGCCTTCTCATCCAGTCCTTCATCCTCATTCTTTCCGAAGATTTTGGGGAAGAATTCGGGCAGAAGTCTGCCCAAGAAGAGGTTGGCATCGGTAACAGTCAAGGGGCCTCCCTTTCTGTAGCAAGCAGGACCTGGGTGAGCACCAGCGGACTCGGGGCCAACAACAAAGAGACCATTGCGATAGAAGAGACGAGAACCACCTCCGGCAGCGACAGTGTTGATGTCAAGCTGTGGTGACTGGATAGTGACACCTGCAGTGGTGGTTTCGAAGACATGCTCGTATCGGCCGCCGTATCGACTGACGTCAGTACTTGTTCCTCCCATGTCAAAACCAATGACGGGTATCTTGGTCTTGGGGTCGTAACTAGTCAGGGCATATCCGACGACACCACCGGCGGGGCCGGAAAGGATAGCTCGAAGGCCGGTGAAGCCATTGACATCGACAAGGCCACCATCAGACTGCATGAATTCACATCGAGCACCCTTTGGCTGAGATGGGTCCTTGACACCTTCTGCACCGAGGACGCCCTTGAATCCAGACTGGAAGCCAGAAATGTATCGTTTGATGGTTGGAGTGAGATAAGCATCAGCGCAGGCAGAGGTAGCTCGGGGAACGAGCTTAATCATGGGCATAAGCTGGTGACTTAAGCTGACGTGCGTGAAGCCGATATCACTGGCGATTTTTCCAACCAGAGACTCATGGTCTGGGAAAGTATAGCCGTGCATCAAACAGACGGCAATGCTTCTAAAGCCCTTATCATACAAAGCTTGTAGCTGCTCCCTAACTTTACCCTCAGATGGACGTTGCAGGATCCGCACAGCCTCTGAAGACAAGCCTCGAACAATCTCAGCATCCTTGGCTTCCTCGGTCCGGGCCACCGTGGCGGTTGCGTGCCTCGTTGGGTCCTCAGAGTAGTCTTCCAGGGGGACTCTCTCTTCTATTTCAACCACTTCCTCAAACAGATCGTCCGGTCGACGAATGGCAAGGTCAAAGATCTTAGGACGAGACTGGTTTCCGATCTTCAAGCAATCCCGAAATCCCTGGGTGACGACCAGGGCCATACGCTCACCCTTACGCTCGAGGAGGGCATTGGTAGCAACAGTCGTGCCCATCCGTATGCTCTCGATCTTGGATGTGTCGAGGGGAACGCCTCGAGGGATCTCTTCACCCTGGAACCTCGATAGAAGCCTACGAATGCCCTCGAGGGGTGCATCCTTGTAATTCGACGGATCCTCGGACAGCAGCTTAATCACGACGTCATCTTCCATCCTGCCCGTCCCCGGATTGCCTACGCAGTCCGTGAACGTGCCGCCACGCTACATACATACACATATCAGTACGGGACGTTCAATAGGCAAGACAGCCTGTAGTAATATCGAGCAATACTAACGTCAATGGCAATGCGGATTCCATTTCCTTGGACCTGAGACATGGCCACGCCCAGATAGCTAGCAACAACGGAGTATCCAAATGAGATCGATCAAGCAATATTGTTCGTTGTCTTGGTCTTCTTCAGCAATCAGGGGTAGGTAAGAGCTTCCCAAGAGCTTCTCAGCGTCTCTGCTTGGGGTATATCGGGTTTCAATATAGCAGCAGAGGGCAGCCGGGTGAGCCCACCAGCGGGAGGTTCGAGCGGTCGTCGGTGATTCTCCGTAGAGCCGCCCCACTAAGCGCCACTAAAAAGCTTATCGATAAGCGCTTCCCGTTGCTGCGTGCCGGACGAAGCTCCGGCAAGTGCTTTAGCTCTGCCGGCCAAACGGAGGAGCTGGATTCAAAAGCAGTGAGCAGTAAACTCCCGCGGAAAGGGGCAACTCCTGAAAAGCTTTCCAGCCCATCTGACACGTAGGTTGTATAGGTGTTGGCCGGTTTTCCGAGCTAGTAACAAGTTAGTACACATGGCCGGAAGGAAGCCCTGGAAGTCAACGTGATGCCTTCTCTCATTGTTATATTCCTTCCATATAGCTGCTCTTATAGCTGCTTTGGAAGTGAGGTGCCAGCCAGGGCTACAGGAGGTACAGAATACAAGCGTCAATTATCAATTGATTGAAATATAGGTATTTTGGTATGATATCAGTATTTGGAAACAAAACAGTCAGCTTCCTCGTTACGCCCAGATATGGTTCAATTCCGCACTCTTTCTTTTCATGCTCCACCTGGCGTTCGACGTTGACTATTCTACATAGTGCAAGTACGGAGTAGTTCGTTTTCTTCGCCCGTTCTTTCGATTTCCCCTCACATCTTCTCAGATGTCGCCATCAGCGAGCCTAGCGGAAATGGTTAGCGAAGGAAGGGAGACAAAAGTGGATTGTAAGAGACACAAACTTACCGATAAATGTGGTGACAAGTCTGGAGCGAACCTGGCAGATATCCTCAGGAACCAACCATATCGTGGCCCCCATCTTTCTGGCAATACTGATGGCAAGCTTTGCGTTAGCATAGCATTCCTCGTCTGTCCGTCCGGGGGTGACAAGGTCGTAGTCGACATAGCTGCTCTTCATTCCGTTGAGGATATCGAGCAGGAAGATGCCGGTGGCAATAGACTGGTCCTTGAAACTTCGGATGCTTGAGCTCTTTCCGCCCTTACGAGACATGTCGTTGGCCCATCGAATCATTTCATTGTCGGTGATTTCACGCTTGCCTAGTCGCTCAGCGAGAGAGGACAGTGTGTTGGTAATGTCCTTTCTCATCAGCTGCCAGACTAGGCCTAGTGTGAGGGTGCGTTGGCCGTCCGTGATGTCAGCCCCCTGAATGCCCACGAGGGAGAAGCGGTTTTGTTTCCCGATCTCAATTACGTAGTTGGTGTTCTCCACTGCTTTGAACCGCATCAGCTCACCGCCCGACGCGGGGGGCTTGTTAACGTGCCGCCAATTGACGCTGTTCGGGATGACCTTGTCGTAAGCCTGGAGGATAATGGTTCCATCCCTTAGGTCGTTGAAGAGCGAGTTGACGGCTGGCTGGACGTCGAGAGAGTTCAGCCAGAGAGTAAACACACGAGCTTCACGCTCTCCTTCGGCGTCAAAGTCTTCCACCTCGAGCTTGTCCTCTTCCGTGATGGGCTCCAGTCCGGGATGAGTATTGAACAGATTGGCAACGAAGGCAAGGTTAAGCTTAGGGTTTCCGGCCACAAGCGAGGATGGTGTCAGGAACTTGCGGCATTCTAGCAAATCAGCGTTGTCTAGAACCTGTTCGGCACGCTGCAGCAGGTCACGGGTCTCGAGGGGCTTCCGTGAGCAGATATCAGGGGCCAGCTGGTTGAGCAGGACGGTATAGTTCTCTCCATCTTTGACATCAGTAGAGAAGTTTGATACTCTAGAGTACATGTTAGCTCCCAATCCCTCTTTCTTGGGCAAGACAGTACTCACGTTCTGTGCCATTTGGCATTCTTAAGGTGATAGTTGAACCAGCGCAACAAGATCTGCTCAGGAGGCAGACGAAGGAACTCGTCCAATGTCTCGTCATCTTCCAGTAATCTGTACAGCTCGGGGTGAAGCTTTATATCAATCTTGCCGAGCAAACCACGACGAATGACCTGCCAGATAAGACCGAGAATAAGATGTTCTCGGACCTCAATGATATCTCCGCTTCCAATATTGACAACCGAACATCCGATGCCCTTTGCTGAGTTGATGACGATGTTATTGTTCTCGGTCATATGAAATGCATTAAGCTGCTTTATCCGTGTGCCTGGTCTGTTCAACACTCGCTCATCAATGGTATCGGGCACACTGTCGTTGATAAGCTTTGCCAGCACCAGACCATCCTTGCACTTATCGAACATCTCAAAGGTGTCCGTTGGGAAGGGGAGCATGTGGCCAATATCCGGGTCCCCGGCAAGCACGGCGTTGATGTGTCTGGTGAATTCGGTTCTCTCATCTTCGTTGATGGTATGCGTGACGTTCGCAGACGAGCCCTGGACGTGGATCTTTCCGCTGATGCTTCCCTTGGAGGCATGTCCGTGGCCGCCGGAGACATGCGACGAGGGTTTGGAGGGAACGGGGGGTGCGGCACTGGCGGGTTGGCCACCACTTCGCAGTTTTGCTATCAACTGTACACTGTCAGCATCCACTGTATTATTCGAATATTGAGTCGAAATGTAGGAGGGCAATGGTCACTGACGTCAACGTAATCCTCGAACTCGACCCGGCGAGAGCTATCCAGTTCGACCTCCTTCAATGTCTGCCGGACAACATCGTACGGCAGTCTCTCTGAGGCCTGGGTCGCCTTGATCGTCTCAGCTTCGTCGAGGTAGCCCTTGTCGTCTACGTCTAGCTTGTGAAAGGCATCTTGGAGGGTAAAGATCTCGTTCTGCTGGAACTGCGGGTATTTCCTATTGTCATACTCCCAGTCAGTTATATCTCCGGACCACTAAGACCTTGATCCAAGCACTACCGACCTTTGAAGCTTTATCACATTCATGGCGCCGTCTTCCTATCCTGTGTCTCTTTGGCAGCCGGATATTAGGTAGCTGTTGGTGTTGTCGTTATGTTGTTAAACGGGATAACTAGTTAACTGGTTAGTCGGAGGGGTAAAACGGAGCAGCCTGGAGGTTTGCGCCGGGAGGAGGATCAACGGTTTATATAGATGCGCAGAAGAGAGCGCCCTTTTTTGCACCAGCCACAGAGATACACGACTGCTCAAGGCTCCAGGATTCTTCTTCCTCTTCCTCTTCTTCTTCTTCTTCTTCTTCCTTTTGCTGACTTGGTCTTCTTCGTCGTCTTCGTCTTCTGATGCAGCGTCACCAGCGTCACCAGCAGCGTCAACAAGGGCTCCGCCCCCCCCGCTAAGCCGATGACTAAGCCACCTCGGCCTCTCTCGTGTTATTCAATGGATGGAAATTCAATAATGATAATAAATGTCCGTCCGTCGGGAAGAAGAGCAGCGGAAAGACGAGAAGAAAGACGATGGAGAAAGATAAACCGAGAGAGTACGGAGTATCCATTGTAAGATAAGGAGAAGAAGAACAAGACACAGAACACGCAGACAGAGAACAGAGACAGAAAGAGAGTGAGAGAGACCCCTATATCACGCCTGATCTCGCCTCAGAAAAGACCACAGATAACAAACACCAGTCCATCATTTGCATATCATTGAACATCTGCACGCTTACTTCCTTACTTCCCCTTGACCAAGTCCTGGACCAGGCTGAGCGTCTTCTCTGGTCCTCCCGGGGTGCGCAGAAGCACTTTTCCTTCCTTGTTGACGGCAAAGACGCCACGGACGGTGCCCTTGGGGGTCTTCTTCAGGCCAAAAGCGCCGATGAGCGTGAAGGATGGATCGCACAGAAGCGGGTAAGGCAGCTTCTGCTTGGTCTGGAACGTCGTGTTGGCCTTGGGAGAGTCGCCAGAGAGTCCAAAGATCGAGAGTCCGGTCGAGGTCAGGTTGGCGTAGTCGTCTCTAAAGGCGCATGCCTGTCTGGTGCCTATTATTATTTATAAACAAACACACTGTTAGATGGACACTCCGTCTCGTTTAGCAATTGAGAAGAAGAAGGGAAAAAAGCCGACTTACAGCCAGGAGTCGAGGCCTTGGGATAGGTAAACACGGCGACGCCCTCTTTGCTCTCCTCCAGCAGCTTTCTGAAGGACGTCTTGGTGCCGTCGTTGAGCTCGATCTCGGCCTCGAACTGGCTGAGGTCGAGGACGTCGCCTTCTTCAGGGACGCCGCCGGCAGCTTTCTCTCCAGCTTCTTCTTCGCCTTTGGCCTCTTTCTTCTCCTCAATTTCCTCCTCTTTCTTCTCTTCCTTCTTTTCCTCCTTCTTCTCTTCCTTCTTGTCGGCCTTCTCAGGCTCAGCAGCAGGAGGAGCAGCAGCGGCGGCGGCGGCGGCGGCGGCCTTCTTCTCCTTGGGCGCGGCCTTCTTGGGCTCAGCTTTGGCGCCGGCCTTGGATCCTCGCTTCGCCTTTGGCTCTGCCACTGGAGCAGGAGCCGGCGCCTTGCGTTTTCTCAGCTCGGGAGCCATCGTAGGTCTGTCTATCTGGTTGCCTTTGCAGCGGATGAAGGGAGAATTTGGGTGGAATGTGTAGCGAAGCCCGAGAAAGAAGAAGAGAAGAAGCGCGCACGACTGGCAGCAGCAGAAGAAGACAAGGTCGCTAGCTCGTTTCTTCTTCGTCTGCTTCCTTTACCGCGTCCAGGCGCGAGCTCGCCTCCTCTCATGCGTCTGTCTATCGCCTATCTATCGCGTTAATTCTATCTCTGCAGCCGCTGTCCTGAGCTCTCCCAAAGGCGCTCCTCCAGCCCGTCGAGGACCGGCGCCCTCTCTCCCCCCAAAGTAACTAGGTAGTAAGTAGACCACCCAGCGACAGCGGCCGTCGTAGAAACCGCCAGCAGGACTCCCAGCCGACATCCCCCTCCGACCCCCGGTCGTCCATCTTGTAGCGCTGTGCTCCAGTAATCACCCCATCGCTCGCCGCACGTTCAAATCCGCTTCTCCGTCTTGCTCGCCGTCTCTGTTTTCTCTCGTCTTTGCGTTGTTGTTTTTTTGACGTTCGAAGAAGCCGGCTCGAGCTTGGCGTTTTTTCTGCGCTTCGACTCTTCGTTTTGCTTGCTGGCTTCGGCTTTTCGACCAACGTCAGTAAGAAGAAGAAGAAGAAGCAGACGAAAAGAACCACAAGAAGAGCGACCAAGCCAGCGTCTTCGCCTTGATTCCGGTGAGTCCCACGCAGTCTATCTTGTTGTACAGCCCTAATTGAGTGGTTACAGGAGATGAGAGCGTCCAAGATCCTCCAGAAGGCGTCGGTCGCCTCGCACGTCGTCCCCGTCAACCAGGTCCGTTTACAGCACCAGCATTATACTTAATATCCCCCTCGAAGGCCTTGTTTTCTCTTCGTTCTATGACGGGACTAACACGGTTTAGAAATATACTGTACAATCCTACGGCATATGGGAGAGAATCCGACGGGCTCTTGCCGTCGACCCTACTCGTTCGTCCGGTGTCCCATTGAACGCCCAATTCCGCAACCCGGCCCCAGGATCCCTTGAGCCACAGACATACGATGACCCCGTCACTATCCCGGCAGCTGACCTCGCTGACAACCCATACTGGAAGCGAGATGTGCGAAGAGCCTACCCACAGGCTAGCGTGGTGAAGCAGGCGGATGTCGTCGGACTCCTGACATACGGCAGCAAGGCCGAGCCCAAGGACAGTCTTCTTGCCGGCGAGGCTGGCTCGAAACAGCTAGTGCAGACACAGCAGACGGCTGAGGAGCGTGGTCTGGCTGCGCATTTCGAGGAGAAGGCCAGCTCAGGAGCTGATGTCCTTGGACCAAGTGGGATGCCACCTCTCCCTGCTCACTTGAACGCTGGAAACACATACAGCCTCCCTTCAGAGCAGGCATATCCTTCAAAGTAAGTTGATATTCTCAGCTTGTTGCATCACTCAGTTCCTCTTATGCTAATCTAACCCGCATAGATACCCATGCCGCACTTTTATCTAGAACTACGCAGCTAGGTCAATAGAATGGGCAGTTCATTGTTTTCTCTCTCTCCCCTTCTCTCTTGTTTTTACTTTCATTTCCGTCTGTAGAGTACTCGATTTACATTCTCCTCAATGCTTCTCTTTTGTCTTATATGGTCTATGGGATATACTGGCTTATAGTTGGGAAACATCTGCCACCTGCACAGGCACCTCCCTACGTTAATTCCACATGTATAGAATAGCCATGTATGAACATATTTCTGCTATCTACTTTCTCTCCACGTTTGTCCATGATACCTTATTTTTCCACAAAATTGGTATTGATAGTCGTATTATCAATATCGTCCTTTGGCCGTGATTTAAGGCAAGACATCCCACCAAAACACAACAGCAGAAATCTATCAAACAGTAAGGCCAACATCCAGCATCCCACGAGATCTCCGAGAGCTTCTAATATCCCATATCCTTAAGCAGTTTGGCGATGCCGTTGGCTTACATGGGGGGCTTTAACTTTCCGCACAGAGAGGCGATTTTTTTTTTTTTCTCTAACAAAAAAAAAAAAATCGTGAGAAAAAAAAATCTCCAGATTGTCAACTGCAACAACCAAATAACCAATATCACCCTCCATAATAACCGCTAGACTCACTAAAGCAGCTGCTAAATTCCTCAGTTCTCCATGGGTGACATCGCGGAGCCGGTGTCTGCGCCAGTTCTAGACTCTCTCGTCCCACCCAGAGAGATTCAATGTGCAGGCACCAGCACCGTCTCTCTTGACGGCATACTCAACCCGCCATTACAACTAAGAGAAGACCTAAGAAATGGCTGCGGCGGCCAAATATGGCCTGCAGGCGTCGTCTTGTCGAAATACATGATTGAGAACCATGCAGCCGGCCTCCAGGGCAAGACAATGTACTAATCACATCCACCCATCCCCCCTTTGATTTGATTGAAAATTTGATAAAGATATTTGAAGAAAAGAAAAAAGAAAGTATTGAATATTAACCAAATCTCCCTGACGGAAACTAACATACGAATGGCCGTGGCTAGAATCGAATTAGGTAGCGGAAGTGGCCTTGTAGGCCTCGCTGTCGCCAAAGGATGTGCCGTCGATTCACCAATCTACATCACCGACCAAATGGCCATGTTCGAGCTCATGAAGCAGAACATCGAACTAAACGGGCTCAACGGCTCGGTGCACGCTGCCTTGCTCGACTGGGGTGATGAAGGCGCTGTTCGTGCTTTGCCCCGGGCCAAAGTGATTCTTGCAGCGGATTGTGTGTACTTTGAGCCAGCATTCCCGTTACTGCTGCTGACTCTTGAGGCGCTGCTGGATGAAGAGGATGTAGTGTGTTATTTTTGCTTTAAGAAACGGCGTAAGGCCGATATGCGGTTTATCAAGCAGATGAAGAAGAAATTTGATGTCGTGGAGGTGACGGAGGGAGTTGACCGGGACTTCTGTAAACAGGAGAGGATATTTTTGTATATTCTTAGACAACGAATGGAAAAGCCTTGAGAACGTCTGAATATTCAAGTAAAAACCTTTGATTCTTTTTTTTTTTATATTTTCTAAACCTCTTCCGAACGCCGAGGATATGCAGATACAGATGGGTTGTATTTAATCTATTCACAGCTTAAGGTTCTCACGGCCCTTGGAGGCAGTGTCCTGGATTTTGTTCCCCTGGACGTCAGTCAAATTGCCTCCCTTGCCTATGACTTTGACGCCTCCCTTCTTCAAGTTCGACACCAACTCCTTCTTCTGCGACGAAGCACTGTCAGGCTTGCTGGCAGCTGCTTGAGATTCTCTCTTCCTCTTCTTCTGTGCCTCACGGCGACGATGTCGTAGCTTAGCCTCCTTGCTCAACTCGTCCTTCGCCAACGATACACCACTCTTCAACTTGATCTCTCCAGCCATTCTAGTTTCACTTGGGTTATATATCTCATGAGGAGCCATGTTTCCAGATGCAATACCCGATTCACCACGTGTAGTTGGCTGAGCATCTTCCATAGTGATAGTATCAACATTGGATACCACATTAAGATCAACCTGAGGCCTCTTGGGCTTGAAGTGCCAGTTTGATAGAGTGTCCAGCTGAGAGCTAATCTCCTCCCATAGCTGAATAACCTCGTTGTGCTCTTTCCGTAGCTTTTCAGCTCCCTTGTCAATGAATCCCGGGTCGGTGGCACGTAGATGGTCCTGCTCATATAGCTCTGCCAGACTATGCTGAGGCTTCGACTCGTCCAGCTCAAACTTCCGCTTCGCGGCTCCGCCCTGTTCGCCAATAGCAAGTGGTCGACGACGGATAATATCATCAAACTCCTTAGTGATGATCCTGCGTTTAATGAGTGATTCGATATCGTTGCTGACCTCGGTCGTGATGATGGGCACTGGCTTGCCAACCCGCTCAAAGTCCAAATCTTCTTCGATCAGTGAGTTGATTGGTCTGGCATTGCTCTGAGCTTCCCCCATCAGTGTCCAGTCTTTCTTTGCGACATTGGCAGCTTCTAGGCGCCGGATCTCATCTGCAATCTGTGCTCGTCTTTTTTCATGACTGGACATGTTTTTTGACTGTTCACCATCCAAAGCATCATCTTCCCCGCTCATCTCATCGTCTTCAAACAAATCTCGCCGTACATTTGCCATTGCTCGATCAATGTCCGCATCTATATCTTCTTGGGTTTGCTTTGTCTGTTTTGATTTAGATTTCTTAGCATTCGGCGGAGGATCGAAGAAGTCTTCATATTTAGCGTTCCGGGGGTCATCGTTCAGCCCCATATCATCATCTTCATCATCTCCTTCAGAGTTGGCGTCGGGTATTTCCATATCAAGGTCCAACTCGTCCTCGTCCATATCATCTTCTTCGTCATTTTCGTCTTCGCCCACGGTTCTCTTGTCTGGTATATCTGGTAGTGCGAGGGGGTCTGCATCCCAGTCTAT
This sequence comes from Trichophyton mentagrophytes, assembly GCA_003664465.1. Classification (NCBI taxonomy): domain Eukaryota; kingdom Fungi; phylum Ascomycota; class Eurotiomycetes; order Onygenales; family Arthrodermataceae; genus Trichophyton; species Trichophyton mentagrophytes. The sequence continues at coordinate 18,121 of QQSR01000169.1, forward strand.
ATCCTCCTCATCACTGTCAGCATCGGTATGCGGGCGCCTGGAATCCTGATTTTCAAAGAAGGCCGACTGTTTGTTGAATTCCTCTAATGAGAAGAAATCATCATTCAGGCCATGGGGGTCGAGTTTCTTCTTTTTATCGGGGCGCGAAGGCTCATCTCCCTCCAAAGCTCCCTCTTCTCCTTCTCCTTCCTCCTCCTCCTCCTCCTCCTCTTCATCTTCTTCGGGTAATGATTCGCCATAGTCTTCACCAAAATCGACTTCTTCTTCATCTTCCGAGTCCAGTATTTCTTCGTTATCTTCGTTATCTCCATCGTCCTCTATTTCCCCATCGTCTTCCACAATGTCCGACATACTCTCGTCATCTTCAGAAAATTTCCGTTTAGAAGGCCTGGCTAAAGCTGTATTTCGTTCATTGAATCTGTCCAAGTCCCGGGAAGATATTGTCAACGCTGAATCCAGGATGCGCTTCGCTTGCTCCCATATCTGATTGTGGTTGAACCCATTAACATGGAGCTGATGGGCCTGCGGGACTAGAGTACGCTGCTTCCGCTTTTGTCCACGCTGCTCTTGTTTCAAGTCCTGTGTAAGAGAGTCAAGATATCCCTTTGCTGCAGCAACTGATCCGGAATATAGCACTGGAGAAGGCTTTAAAAAAGCTTCTGGATTGGCCATGGGAAGAGCCGCCGTACTGGCAGCTGCATCATTCTGGGAAGACATTTCGAGTTGTATATAAAGGAGGTACCGGACGATAGGTAGTTTCGTTGTATCAGTATCGAATTCGAGTCCAATGGCAGTTCCGTCAAATTCGTCTCTCACGTTGCGCCCTGGGTGTGATCCCACACAACTTCGTTTACCGCTTGAGGTCCGGTGGAATTTTCACAATGCCCAGCAGTAGAGCGCGAGAAGTATGCGGTAAACCCCCCCTGTGTATCTCAAAACCGCTCTCTGCAACCTTCCATCCCTCGGGTCGAAATGCGATCTTCCTTATCACGATGAAATTTGTCTCGCATAAAAAATGTTCAAAAGTCGAAGCTTCGAAAAGTTTAAGTGGAGCCTCCGTCACGTGAATGTTTATCGAAGAAGCAAAAGACAAAAAGATGGAAGAGAAGACAAACAGAAGAAAAGAAGAAGAAACGAAGAGAGTAGAAGAAAGTAGAAGAGAAGAGGCGGTGAGAGGAGCGAGGAAACGAGCAAGAGAGGTGTAAGAAGAGAAAAGGGAGCGGATGGAGGGAAGTGAAGATAGGAGACTGTTATGGCTCCTGCTTTAACTAATGGCCATCGTGTCTTTAACTAAGCCTTTAGCTAAGTGTTTACCTGGCTTTAACAGAAGCTTTAACCAAAGCTTTAACTAAAGCCTCCCGGCTTCTGCAGTCTTTAACAGAAGCTTTAACTAACTCGGATGGGTCTTTAACTGGAGCTTCAACTGTCTTTTAACCAAGACAAGGTCTCACGTGGCGCCCGCTAGCGACTCCAGCGGCTTTCCTCAGCTTCTCTAGCTTCAACCTCTACGGCTACAACCTCAAAGAGACCCATCTTTGAGTCTGGGACATCGGCCTACACATACACATCAGCCATGCAGCTTCACAGCAGGCCGTGAAGCACCGTGAACCTCTCGTCTTGCTCCGTCTCCCTCAATACGCAGATACCGTCTCTGCCCTGATGTCGAGCTCCGCCGTCTCCGAGATGGAGGACGGGGGTGGAAGCGCTCCTTTACTCCCATCGCAAACTGAAGGCCACCCCCAGGAAGACACTCGGCCTACAAGCAAAAAGGAACTAGCAGGCTGGTACTGCTATGGATGGGCAGCTGAGGTTTTTGTCGTGTGTGCCATGGGTACGTTGTTGCCCGCATAGCTACAGCTGCAGCCTACAGCTACTCCGAGCATTCAGCGACTGGTTGACTGATGGTATCTAACCGACGGCTGACAGGCTCCTTTCTTCCCCTCGCGCTCGAACAAATGACTAGAGACCAAGGAGTGTTGGTTTCCGACAAGACTACTCCCTGTACTTCGACATGGCAGCACACCAATGCCACCGCTAACGCCACGACAGCTGTCTCTGCGCTTAAGGCAGAGCCTGCGAACAACCAGTGTCTGGTTTACGTCCTAGGGTTCGAAGTCAACACCGCCAGCTTTGCCATGTATACCTTCTCAGTCAGCGTCTTAATCCAATCTCTCATCATTATATCCATATCAGCGGCTGCAGATCATGGCGCCTACCGCAAGACTTTCCTGCTTATATTCGCTATAGTAGGATCTATTGCCATGATGCTCTTCTTCCCACTCTCCTCACGCTTATACATGCTGGCTGCCTTCCTAGCTGTTGTTGCTAACACTGGATTTGGCGGATCCTTTGTACTCCTGAATTCCTTCCTACCGCTCCTTGTTCGTAACCATCCATCCATCCGAGGATACAAGGCAGACGCGCCTACTTACTCTGACTCCAGCCCACAAGTCCATGGAGACTTGTCAGCATCCACAGAGCGACATTCTGCTCAGGGAAACCCTACACATAGTGCCCCAGCTGTTCCATCAGTGTCGGCAGCCTTAGAACTGTCATCCAAAATATCTTCTAACGGAATTGGAATTGGGTATACGGCTGCTGTACTGGTTCAGATTTGCTGTATCCTTCTGGTCCTAGCCACTAACTCTACCACGTTCTCTCTTCGGCTTGTCCTATTCCTAATTGGACTCTGGTGGTTTATATTCACCATCCCAGCTGGCCTATGGCTGCGTCCCCGACCCGGCCCTCCGCTCCCGGAGCATGTCACCAGAAAGGACAGCAGCTGGCCATGGGTTGACTACGTCTTGTTTGCATGGAAGTCCTTGGGCAGAACAGCCATGAGGGCTCGTCGACTAAAAGATGTTGTCTTATTTTTGGCCGCCTGGTTCTTACTATCTGATGGAATTGCAACCGTTAGTGGTACTGCGGTCTTATTCGCAAAGACCCAGCTTAAAATGGAACTAGCTGCTCTAGGCATGATCAACGTCATCACGATGATCTCAGGTGTCTGCGGTGCGTTTTACTGGAGCTATGTCTCTCGGCTCATGGGACTTCGCCCTTCACAGACCATCATTGCCTGCATTTGTATATTTGAGATCATACCTCTTTACGGCCTCCTAGGCTTCTTCCCTCCAATTCGAAGACTAGGTGTCCTCGGCCTCCAACAACCCTGGGAAATGTACCCCCTTGGTGCCATTTACGGACTCGTCATAGGCGGCCTCTCCTCATACTGCCGCAGCTTCTTCGGCGAGCTTATCCCCCACGGCTTTGAGGCTTCGTTTTACGCACTTTACGCCATCACAGATAAGGGCTCAAGCTTCTTCGGTCCTGCCATCGTAGGAGCCATTACTGACCGATACGGAGAAATCCGTCCAGCATTTTTCTTCCTAGCTCTGCTCATAATAATACCATTGCCGCTTATGATGCTCGTGGATGCAGAGAGGGGGAAGCGAGACGCTGATTTGCTCGTTAAGGAGTTAGAAGGGTCCCCTGATAGCGATGTTCATGAAGGGCAGGCTCACGGGACTGCAGCGGAGAGAAGAGAATAGTTGAAATAGACTTAAGTTTCGGATTCGTTGAAATACATAAATCATATTGTTAGAACAGACCCCTGGGAAGGATTCCATGTACGCATAATCTATCAGCACAGCCGCCCTAGAGACACTGGTTGTATAGTACCCCCTTTCGGCTTAATTATTAATTAACCACCAATACATTTTTTTTTTTGGCTGCTGGAGGTAGGAGTGGACTTCGAATTGCCAATTTGAGGAGGGTCATAGGCTCATGGAGTCGCAACTTTTTCATAGACATCGGTACCCATATGAACTTTTAACGGACCGCCAAGCGGAGAATCAGGATGCCTCTGTATGGGAATTCAAGCTTGGAAGATATGCCGTATGACACTATCTCCAATGACATGACACAGGTAATGCCTCACTTGCATCGCTTTTCCACAATATTTGGGCCATGTTCGTCATATTCCTTCTTCGAAATCCACATCTGATGGAATGTTCCCAGACTGGCCACGATACTTCCACCTATCCAGGAACCAAACTTTCTCTCTGCAGTGTTTCCAGGAGCAGATATCCTAACTCTCGGGCTAGGGTACATATTTGTAAGCTCATAGTTTAACCGATCAGTAAAGCCATAAAGCAAACTGCCTGCTCCAGTAACTACTACATTTGCAAGTAGCGTTGGTCTAATGTCAACATCAACTTGGTTGAGGGCAGTCCGGATCAATTCTGGTATTGTCTGGTTGGCTGTTGGTGAAGGGAACTCTGAATCTGGATCAGGCAAAGCAGCCTTAGCGTCAAATAGGCTCTCAGCAACACGATATCTTTCAGGGCCGAAAAGCTGATTAAAGCCATCTGGGAATTCAAATGGACGCATTGGAATGGCTTTTGCTAGCTCCTCGTTGGAGGTGCCATTGGGGCCTTGGGCGGACAAGGCACCGGGCCCTGGCCAAACCTGCACTACACACTCTTTGAACTCCGAAAGTGTTCGGTCCTCTATCAGCCGGCGGTACGAAGGGCCTGGGAGTTTGTTCTCAGGTAGATCCTTGTATACTGCTTGAGCTGGTTGGCCAGCATCAACTGCAGCCTTGGAAGAGATTAGATAATGGGGTGTCAAGTTAACTGGTGGTGTACTTGATTTGAGAAGGGCTCGGATCTGAGATGAGACGAAGTCGCCAGCAAGCTGGGAATGCTGTACTCCGCGTTTGAGAACCAGGCCATCATGGACTGGGGTCACGGATATATTACTGGCACCGACGTCAACTACCAGCGCGGTAGCTTTTCCAGCGGCAAAACTATACATACCCGTCAGTATACCATAGGGCAACGGAGAATTGGACAAAAACAATGTACGAACCTGGCTAATGGCCCATTTCTTGAGAGGTAAAAGGCTGGTGTCCCCCAATTTTCCATTGCGATTTCAATGGTCTTTTCTCTTGCCTTTGTCGGGTTCCATCCAGGCTCAGTCATCAGCAGCGGGCTATCAGCCAGTGGTTTTTCTTCCGCCTCTACTCCTTCCATCTCCGCAGGTAAATCTTCGGGGTTCGGATCATTTAGCCCATTGTTCATTGGGTTTCCAGGTTTTCGGCTCGTCAACCTTGAGGTGAATGAATACTCCCACAGCTTTTCAGCCATCTCCCAGTCCTCCACAATTCCATCTCTGTTGATCGGGTTGTGAACGGAAATACCTGGGCGCGGAGAGACAAAGATGTTGTCGCCGTAAACGTATTTTTCTTGCGCATCCGTAGAGTACTTTCCATAGTGTGTAGGAATGACGGATTTTGGAGTGTCTTCACCGGCGAATCCAGCACGCGTCGAAGCGTATCCTGGATCTAGAATTATCGCAGATACCTCATCTAGTAATCAAAGCCTTAGTATCGTAAGGAATAAGTAAAATCAAGCCGAGTTGACTGAGGTGCCTCTTACCTCCGCCATACTCTGCCGCCGCGGGCGGGGCAGAAGAATTCATCGCGAAGGTATAGACGTCAAAAGTGGGCGCAAATATGTCGGTAAATAACTTTTTATGACTATATCTGGACAACCGAAAGGAATATAAAGCATGACAAAGCTGTCTTGCGCGTAATTGATGCCGGGCTGCTTGTTGTCGCGATCTTCAATTTGATACAGGAAGCGCAGGCTTGGTTATGATTAGGTAATCGAATATTGTCATATTTATCACGTGATAGAACCTTGACTTTACCTCAACAACACCAGAAGAAAATGCAGCAAAATTCTTATTATTGTTATTATTATTATTATTATTATTATCGTTTGTTGGTTGGATAAGACGGGGGCTGTGCCGGGCGCATCTAAAGTATCAAAGCTAAGAGCCGTGCGGAGTATAGCTATAGGATTCATCCCCTTGAAATTTCATAGACACAGCTATGGCCTCCAAAGCCAAGACCACCACTGATCAAAGCTGTGACCATTAAGGACCGTCCAAGATAGACAAGATATGCCCCAGGACCGTCGACTCGCCACAATGGCCATAATAGTGCAGATCACAATGCCGTATCTTTGGCTAGATCTCTCGTGCTGAGACAGTAAGATTATCCCCAAGGTTTAGGGAGCATATCTGCAGGACTACCTCATCGGTTACAAGAGCCCACATGTTGCCTAGCAATCATCCCCCGGAAGATACGTTATTTGATATACGGGGGCTTGCATATAGTTTGTGAAAACATTACTTGATGGGATGTCCAGAGGTAAGGCATTCTGTTGAATTCAATGAAATCAGCAGGTAAAAGAGAACAAAAAGAGAACAAAAAGAGTAAGCTAGATATGCATATATGCTTTGACTGCAATTAGCAATAGCAGATCATATTTGGAGCTTAAATCTTCTCGACAATACAGTAGTAGGAAGTTGAGACCTCAAGCTGAAGACCAACCCCCTGCTTCAACCCTCAAGCACATGACAGAAAATGCCTAATAATGTACATCATAACTCCTGGCCCCAGAAACTCCGGCCAAAATCTGGGTGGGCGAGCGTAAAATATTACAGTTAAGGATTAAAGCAGTAACTTTATATCGAGTATTAGTTTAGCGATGCAACAGAGCTGATTGCTTGAAACGTCCAATTTGATATGCACAGTTTCTAAGTATATATGTAGAATGTAATTGTATTTACATGGAGGGAAACGATAGGTCCCAAGAGGCATGAAAAGTAGACTGGCAATCCAGCAGCCATGATTAGAAGCGCCTCATGGAGTAAGAGAATGATAAAAGATATGTCCTGCTTCAACTTCTTGCTCCAAAACGAACGACTGGAAGGAATCGTTTAGCAGCCAACGTAGATAGCTATATTCATCGTTAGTCAGGATCTATAAGCATCGGTAGAATAAGATTGAACTTACCGTTGGCGAAGAGAGCGTAGCTGTCAGCGTTCTGGACAGCCTGCTCAGCAGAGAGGGCGGTGGCACGGTCATATCCGTAGCCGTTGTCCTCGCAGAATGGCTCCTGGACAGCAGGGTTGTGGGTGAGCTCGTGGAGGGTGGTGGTAGCCTGGTCCTGAGCGTGGCACTCGTTGCTGAGTGGTGGGAGATCGCTGTAGTAGATTGGGCAGTTGAAGACCTCGTTCTGGGATGGGAGAGTGTAGGCGAGGACACCTTCCTCGCAGCCACCCATGGTGTCGGAGCAGTGGTAGGCAGTGCTACCACCGGTGGTGGAGCTAGACTCCTGAGCGACGGCTTGGAAACGGCTCTGGACGGTCTGCATGTACTGGGGGTCCTTGAAGTATTCCATGTACTTTTCCTGGTTTTGGGAGACAGCTTGGGCAGACTTGCTGGAGAGCTGAGCAGAGGCCTTGAGGGCAGCAGTCAAAGCCTGGAGCTCCTGACGGTTGCCGCAGGACTGCATGTCGATGCTGGTGCGCTTGTTGATTCTGGAGAGAGGTCCACGCTTGACAATGCCAAAGGCATTCTCAACGGAGGCGGCCTTCTTGCCGTCGATGGTCATGTGGAGCTCGTTGGAGTGGTACTTAGCAGCACCAGTGATTTCGGTGCCGTTCTCTTCGGCAATTGGGACCATTCCCTCAGCCTTGAGGGTGAACTTGCCGCCACGGGACAGGTCGTGGGTTCTGGCAATGTCGAAGGAGTGCTCAACGGTTCCCTTTGGTGGGAGGGAGATGAAGTAGCTTGGCTTGAGGTCCTTCTCCTTGTATGTGGGCATCATTCCGGTGAACTGGATCTCCTTACCATCTATCAAAATGTTAGTATTCAATTCCCGATGGAGTTTTCAGTGTTATCACTTACCCTCAGACTCAATGGAGACCTTGCGGGTTGGGTTGGAGTCCATGATGGTATGGAACTTCAGGAGGTTCAAGGCACGGTTGCCATTGTTGGTGATGGTGGCCTTGACCATGGAGTTGCCGGAGGAGCTGAGCTTGACATCGATCATGGACTGGCTGACTGGGACACCGCGGGGGATGGAGAAGCCAAGGGCTGGAGCAGCAAGAGAGCCGAGGGCGGCGAGAGCAACGATGACTTGCATGTTGACTGAATTGGAGAAGAAAATAATCGGTAAAAAAAGTATAGACAAGAACGGTAGTGATTCAAAAAAAGAAAGGAAGGTCGAAGATTCACTGGGAATCTAGAGTCTGATTGAGAGGTGATTTTGTTTTCTCTTGCTGTCTGAGAATGTTTCCATCCTGAAGGGTTGACAAGCAGGTTTATATATCTTCTGGACGGGAAGAGATCCGCCCCTTTCATGGTATGAAAAGCATAGCATATGACATCTCAGCTCTCTTTCCCCAAATAAGTCCACATATCAGGCCCCTGTGCAATCAGGACGAAAGGTTACATCAGCTAACCATCCACCAACCCAACCGGAAGTCCGTTTCAAACCAGTAGCAAAGTGTAGGAATGGGACATTGCGTATGTATAGCAGGTACTGACTTGGACTGGGGTACCATAGCCTGACCAGGGACATTATTTGCCATAACTGCAGGCAGAGCGGAGGCCCCCCCATTCTGCAACTTGATGCTTGACCCCCCCAGTCCTACCATTTTGGCCAGGGGGACAGAGTGGGTAAAGAGGATACCTGAATTGAAACCAAGCATTGTTTCGTAGGCTCCTCGAAAGCTTGAGGGCCGCTCCCCATGGCAGACTAAAGAAGCACAACTGGCTCGGCAAAGCTTGAGTCCACCGTCCAGAGAGTCCACCCGCGTATAATAGAGTTGTTTCGATCCATGGACAACGGCCGCGAACCAGAAGTCTCCCCGCGAGCAGTAAAAGGCCCGTTGAAAAGGTTCCAAACGGAAAAGAGGCCGAGAGAGAGAGAGAGACCAAGGCTCCCGGGGGTATGCGCCTTGGGATCGTCATAGACGTAGAGAGAGTGTGTGTGGTATAAGGACGTTCTCCATGATGGATGCTGTAATTTGGCTGATCACCACGACAGGAGAGCAGGACGAGAGCAGGCACAGCAAAAGGCCCGAGTTGGTCTCTTGCGGCAGCTCTCCTCCCCTGGCACCAGCAGGGATATACCTTTACAAGGATACGGTCAGTCGACACCAGCGTTGGCCCGAGGCACGTCCGTCTGCTGTTTCAAGACGTGGCTGATCAGCTCCTATCAAATTCCCCGTTGTTCGGGAGTCGCGAAGGGACGGGACAGACAGGCGGCGGCCCAACCACCATGGCCAACCAGCTTCTGTCGAGAGCTTCTTGATGTCTGGTTCATGGTCAGACGGAGTGGAGGCGAGTGTTCGCTTATCTCTCTCTTTGAGCTAGTTAACACTTGACTGCTAACTTATGGAGCAGCATTGACTAGTTAACTTAGTTAACTACTCCGTAACTAACTTATTGACGGCTGACTTTTTTTCGAGACGATGAGACGCCGGTCGATGACACGCATAAAGGGGCACACTGCGAGAAAGAGAATCGGCAAGATGGCATTATTATTGACGGGGTCGGGGATGCTGTCCAGGAGGGAGATGAGAACTGCAGATACCTGCTCAGAAAGGCCGTCTCTTCCATGCGTTATCCTGGAGACGAGGCCACTTCGATTGGATATGAGACGGCACAGCTAATTGAGCGGATGAAGGCGATCGACCAGGCCACTCCGCACTTCTAGACCAGCCAGGCTGAGGCCATGAGACCATTTTAGCCCTTGAAGCCATGGGTGCTGGGTGCGCTGTCTACAGGAGGCGTCGGTACCGCGACTCGACTCGACTCGTTCGGCATCAACAGACGGACCTGCACGCAAGAGACGCTCATTGGCCATGCGCTCTGCACATCATCAGCGCCTGTCAAGTTCGAGGTAGCATTGACAGCAGCGATTGTCACTCGCTAAGCCTCGGGATTAGCCATACAGTTTATGTTACGAGAGTCTGATGATGGTTAGTTATGTGATGTGTGTTTGGATCTGCAACTCCAATGACGAGAGGAGAACGAAATGATAATCGCCGTTCATACTATCCAAGGAAGCTCGAAATATTCCCGGAGTGAGCCGACGAGCAGAGTCCGTCCCCGATGATGATCGAGACGGAGTTACTTTATATAACTTATGGAGTACATTCAGACGCTTTCCCACGCTGTCATTCTCCGCGATGGTGGGTGGATGTCTAGGAGGGTGGATGGAGAGATGCATCCTGTTCTTCTAAAAATATTTGAACAACCCCCCTCCCGGCTTCTCCGAATAGTTCTTCACAGGCGTCTATCCTCTCCGTTTCTAGGGGTTACGCATAGGATTGCTACATTCCTGGTCGACGTGGGGTTTGCAAGATTAATCAGATATGGAGGGCGTTTCTTGAGCCTGCACTTCGATGCCTTTCTGGGTCATGTCACCGGTCAATCGGCCTGTGAAGTGACCTTTATGGGTATCATCGTAGATCAGCCTCGAATTTAAGCCAGGAGAGTTGTCTTTGGCTAGACATGATGCCCTGGGACTCTGTTGAGAGGTCGAAACCAGTCGAGCTGTGCGTCTAACCCCTTAACTAGTTAACTAGTTATGTCGGCTGTACGGGAAAGAAATTGTGTTTGAAGCCCTGATGCTAATATTAATATCTTGACTGTCTCACGGACTCGAGATGGGGATGATATTTTGTTTGACGCTGATGACGACGACTAAATGGCTGGTTTGGGTGCATAACGAGCCAGGGCAGGATCAAGGGGCTTCAAGTCAAACTCCGGAGTTTTATTTCCTTCTTCTTCGCTTCGACGCTGCCAACTCCACCACTGACTGTGTCAAGTCACCGCCGCCCAAACGCGCACAAACTCGGGCTGTTGATCATTAAGAAGGAAGAAAGGCGTACGGAGTAACCCAAAGGAATAACTAACTGTCTGTACCTACATCCTAAAACAGTTATGACCAGCTTGGTAATCTTCGACTTCGACGGGACACTGGTCGACACCCACGAGTCGATTGAACAGTCTATCAAACTCACCTTCGAGGCTTTACTTCCAGCCCATTTGCCGCCTCGGGCAGACATCCACTCTCTGATCTCCAGTGGGACAGGCCTGTCAGACACATTCCGGTCTCTGCATCCCAATATCGAAGCCTACACGGCAGCAGCGGATGAATGGACAGCCAAATATCGAGAGGTTTATGCCACCCACGGCCAAAAACTCATTAAAGCCTTCCCAGGAGCCCAGAAACTGCTGCAAACCCTCAAGGAATCCGGCATACTGATGTCCATTGTGAGCAATAAGGGAGTTGGTGCTGTGAAGACGGCGCTAGAACGGAACAGTATGGGTGGATACGTGCCTGAGGATCTGATAATAGGGGACAGCACGCCCGGAGCAAAGAAGAAGCCTGACCCGGCTAATTTTACGGATATACTGATGCCCACGCTCAAGAGCCGGTATGGGATTACCGACCTCGATGTTAGCAAAGTGCTAGTTATCGGGGATACGGTGGCGGATATCCAGTTCGCGAAGAATATCGGGTGCCGCGCATGCTGGTGCCAGTACGGGTTTGGAGATCAGGATGCGTGCCAGAAGATGGGTCCAGATATGGTCGTTGGCTCCCTGGATGAAGTAGCGTCGTATGTTCGTTCATCAGCATAGGATCACTTAGTGTATATGGGGAGAATAGGGGGGCCTACTAACTAAAGCTGGATGCAGGGGCAGACGTATGCTATAGAACGGTGTTTTATAGAAGCTGACGATGCGACGTTGAAATCAAAATCAATAACATTTACAGGCGCCCCTTTAAATATACACTAAGACAAGCCCCGTACGCTAATTGATGAATAGAAAAGACACTTGAAATGAATGAAAACCAGAGAAAGGGGTTCGTAATGATGGTTAGAGTTACACTGAAGATGGAGTCGTTAATGAGCTGCAGGGGGAATAGACAAGATGATGAGGAAGCCACTCCAAATGACTACGAATGCGAGACGAATATTCAAGCTCAGTCTGGTTTTTTTGCAATGGCAAATGAACTAGACAGGAGGCGGGTTAATATAACGAGTACCTCAAAATGGGCTAGGGGACGGAGATGAACATACAAATGGGAATATATATGCATCTTGTTAGACCTGACCTCCTCGGTCACATTATTGAGGAGCTTCCAGAGGTCATCGGCACTCCAGCCGCCAACGCGAGTGAACAGCGACGTGCTATAGGACTCCATCGCATGGCCCAGGAACTGTGCCATGAAATAGCGGCCTCTCATCTTCAGCTTCTTGTCCTTGGGCCAGGTTCCCAGGGGCATGACTTTTTCCATCTCCTCGACCTCGATGAACCCTCCATCTTGCAGCCAGCCGGCGAAAAATGGGAATACATCAAACTCACGCCCGCAGGAGTGGGAGATGCGATCAAATTCATTCTATCAGGGAGGTTAATTGAAAGTTCAATAGGTATAACGATAAAGAAAAAAAAAAAAAAAAAAGACATACAAGCCAATGTCTAGTTTTCGAATCTTCAGGAAATGTATCATCGTCACAACAAAAATGAGCACGAGCTTCAGATACTTCTATCCGGCCACCGGGTTTTAGTCGTCTAAGCAGCCGAGTTAGAACTGATAAACGACTGAAGGGACGTGTATGACTCTTCTTACTTGTAACATTGCCCCATTAGCCGTGGCCAGTCTGACACACTTCCTCCAAGCGTACGGATGTGGATGAAATCAAACGAGGACTCGGGAAAAGTCCAGTCCTGCTCGGCATCGTCCATCATGAATTCAACATTGTCGGGTCGCCTGCGGATAGATATCAGCCCTCATGCTCCGGAAGCAAGGAGGGTCTATGGAGGAGGCCCCTTCTTTAACTCACCAACTTGGTTGGATGGGGGATATATCCGTCCCAACAACCTGGGCGGAAGGGTATAGCTCTGCCACTGAACTCAGGGTTAGACTTGATAGACTACCCCCTTATTCAACTCGGTCAGGTAAATAGAGAAAGGTGACTTGCTTTCGATGGCCCATATCCCTGTCCCCGTACCGATGTCGAGTATGCGTTCAGGATTGTCGAGTTTAGTAAAACACAGCTCGCCATCGAGGGTCAACCGGAAGATTTGGTGAAGAAAATCTAGGCGTTCCTGTTCCCGTTCATCGTTTGGGAGGAACTGAAGGTATTCCAAATAAGAGCGTTTGACTAGTCAGCGATCATCTAGTCAAGTAACTATATCCAGCCAGGGAGATCATGTATGGAAATCCAGTTGACATGGGAATAACGCACGTATTGATCTACACAGTAGCCTTGATACCGCCGTCCGTTCTCATAGACGAAGTTTGGGATCGTGGAAACGACTGAAGCGAAGTCAGTGGCGATTGTGGACGTCTGTTCAGCATTGGCGTCCGCCTCGATGGTCGACTGGGAGCATTCGTCTGATCGATCGTCCGCCTCAGTCGCCATTTCGAGTTATGTAAAACGATGCTTAAATAACGGTGAATAGCTTGTTAAATAAGCGAGATGAAGCTTTCTCTTCTAGAATAACTAGAGGAAGCAGGAAAAGGAAGGAAAAAGCAACTTCAGGAGCAAGCAGACCAGGGAAGAGGAGGGCGAAGAAGGAGAGGGGGGGGAAATAATTTATACGGAGTCAAGCGAGGATGATCAGGCAGTGTTATTATATCTGCCTCTTTATCCAGTGACACACATACAGACAACTGTCTGATATGAACCATCGCAAGCAGCAACAGCGGCGGCAGCGGCAGGACACAAGGTGCATCAAAGGACAGCAACGCCACCGGGAGCCATATCATGCGGGTTTGTTGCTCACGGCACGCAGCCTCCCAAGCCGTCTCTCTGCCTGTTGCAAGGGGGCCAACAACTAATGGGTCCAGACGAGTGCATGAAGGAGGCGCATCTTGAAATTGTCTTTGGTCTTTTCTCGCCGGTGGACGAGCCAATTATTAAGCGTTTCCCTGCCCACAGCGCCGGGTCGGACCCTTTGGGCCCTTTTCCACGGCCCCGGGACGCCAGCCGCAGGATGGCTGATTGCGTACGATACATGGGCGGTGGACTCTGGTGAAGCGTAGGCGAGTCCAGCACATCGACAACATCTAGCGGAAGGAATGCTGGCCTCAGGAGTCGCCTGTTCGATAGCTAGTTGACCATCCAGAGTTGGCCTAGCCAGACTGAGTTCTTCTCGGGCCGGGCCGAAGTTGCCTGCTAGCGAGCTAAACGGCGGGAGTTTATGGATGCCAGGGAGTCGATATGACACAATGATAGGCGTGGCTGCATATGAAAGGCCTTGCCACGTCAAGTCCGGTGTTCATATATCGACGGGGGTGCACGTATCAAGTGGAAGCCGTTTATCTGCAGTTGGTCACCCGCCATGGAGCTGTCGAACGGATTCGTATGGTTGTACTCCGTATGGGGGTGGTATACGGAGTATGGAGAATACATCAAATATCAAGATGTATGGATGTATGTAGCAGTGAAGTCACCCGCTGCGTAAACCAAAAATAGCCCTGGAAATGAGCAGAATGTCAAGATCAATTGTAACTAAAGCTGGTCTTCTGTAAGAACATCCTAGGAATATGTGCGCCTCAAAGCACAGTATTAACCCAGAGTAATAACAATTCAAAAGGTATGCTGGCCATGCAATGCAACCAAGCACCAGAAAGAGTCCAATAGTAGGCTAAGAAGAGAATATTAATATTTCACACTCTAGCACATCGTACAGCCAACTTTGTGTGCCGTTGCCAAACCCGACCCAGGTAGAGCAATGGAAACAAAAAGTAGATGGTTTCGTTATTATACACAGGAGAATGCTTAAGATATACTCTGACAGTGAGTAACTAGGGTTCCGAGGAATATGAAGTCGGAAAGGGTGACAATGACGATAGGAAAACCAGGAGGAAAGCCTCTTTATTTACTGGCCCCTCCCCAGCGTATCCAACTTGACCAACTTGAGTTCGAGGAGTTAGGGTTGGCTGTTTCGCCCCCTTGAGGTTCTGTAGGCAGGGCAGGCGTAGCAGGTGCTGTCTGGGCTGTGCTTAAATCGGGTATTTGTTGTGACTGGGTGTGTGGTTCGGTGTCTGAGCTGGTGGTCGTTATGGCATCTGGGCCATCGAAGAGCCAGCTCCGGGCCTTATAAAACATGGTCTGCTTCTTCGCCTCATCCCGCATCCGCTTCTCTTCATCCGCGGCCTTTTCTTTCCGCAGCAGCTCGATCTGTTGTGGAGTCGCAGTTCCGGCAACATATGCCTTTCTAGCATCCAAGAGACTCTCCAATTCCTTCTCGACAAATAGTTCCCGCTGCCGCCGGTTGTGCGTGATTAACGATGCCATTGAATAAATGGTCAAAAGTCCAGCAATTCCTGAATACACACAACAGGTCAGTTTACCAGTCTATCAAGCAGGTCATTTTCCTCAGTGCAAGGACAATAATGACAGGAGGATTATCTTATCCATACCAGAGGCAGCAATAAGCGAGTAAACCGCCCCTCTGTGAAAACGATCCGCCCATGTCCTTCCGCTATTTACTATCTTATCCATTGGAGAAAACGACTGTGCAATTCGATTGGCGCGAGCCTGGGCCCGTAGCCGCTCAACCTTTTCTCTGGGGGTCTCTTGTGTTCCCTGGCCGGGAGATGGTTGTGACGGCTGCGAGGACCTGACCTTCAGGCCGGACCATTTCGACGACGAAGCGGGGGAAGACATCGAGGATTTCGAGTAGGCGTAGGGTCCGGTGGCGGTGAACCGAGTTGCATCACTCGCTGACCGGGACATCCTTTGTCTGCTATGTAATTGCTAACTGTTCGATGTTCGCAGCAGATATGTTCGATGCTTCACAGGACGTTCCGTCTTCCTTATGGTTCTTCTGGTCAAGCAAATCAAAAGATCGGAAATCGCGAGGAATTAGCAGATGCAGCGAGGCTCATGCTATAGCACAGCCCACATTCGACCGTGACAAACGAGATATAGGGACTTCCAGTATAGAAAAGCTGGTCTCGACGGCAAAAGGTCGCAGCTTTTGGATGTTTTTTGTTCTTTTTTTTCGACTCTTTTTTTTTCCGTTTTCGAGGTTTGGATATTATGTAAGCGAGTAACACGTTCTGCCATCCTTCGCCGCTTTTTGTACGGCGAACTAAATAGACCTCCATCAGTGAAAAACTCTATTTTAAACCATGATTAGATAATCATTATTACTAATTAATATCAAGAGCTACTATTGGACAAGAGAATAGGCTTTAATTTATTTTTATTCGTCTTACATAAGCAAATCCTCTCCTTTTTTCTTCTCCTGCGGCTGCTCTAAGGGAGGCCCCTTGCATCTCTCGAGGCCTCTCTTACTTGAGATTCTTCCTATATCTCTACTTAAGTACTCCGTAAGGTGTGTGTAAAGTATTTATTATAAGAAGGGCCTTTATTATATCTGGCCAAGGGGAATTATCTCGGACAAGTTGAATGCGAATTTTGGCCGGATGGTTCATTTAATCCGCTGTGTTTGGGCTACTTTGATAAGATGTAGATGAAGATATTTTTGGATAAAGATTGAAAGAAATCTCAAGAGTGATAAAGATGGAGGCTGATTATGCTTGATTTGCAGTATTCCCCATAGCTGGCTACGTAGCTTAGCCTTGGTAGATAGGGCCAAGATCTGGTCGATTCGGCGTATCAACTTGCTACGATTAATTATGCCAACTGCTTCGCTCCACAACTATCCCTGACATCCTCGATAGACTAATTTGTTCTCTCCTTCGAATCAGTGTCCTCCTGTGGTGGAATTAAGAAGGATTACGAGGGACCAGTTGGAGTCCTGCGGGAAATCAATAACACGCTGGAAGGTGGTGTGATCCGGCGTATCCAGCTAGCCGGCCTTCCTTTGCGCCAGCCAACAACAACATTTAAACCCGCCATCCTGTGTCCGGCTCTGTCACTGCAACTCGTCCGCCCTGTGTACCCATTACGCTCATTAATAGCTTGCTTCGGGGTCTTCGAAACAGACAGCATCACACTCCTTTCGCACTTCCCGAGCAAGATCGGTTTAATTGACTGCGTTGCCACGGCGCAGAGAAATAATTCGTTAAAAGGAACGAGAAAAAAAAAAAATCTCAAATCTCACAGATCCGCCCCCTAGAATACGACAATAAATTCTTCTGAAGGGCCTTTTAAAGGGCACAAAACACGTCACAGCAACCCGTCTACAAACAAGCCTACCACAGATATAACCATGGATGTGGCTCTCGATCTCCTGGATCCCCTGGTCCTCGATAAAGCGTACGCCTACTTCGTCCCTGCCGACGGCACCGCATCCTCACAGCCAGTGTCAGCATGGCCGCGAGACAGCATCCTCCGACAATGCATCTCGATCCTGATAATCACACAGCTCGGTGCTTCGCTGCTATACTGGATCTTTAGCTCGTTCTCGTACTACTTCATCTTCGACCGGCGGCTCGAATACCATCCGCGCTTCCTCAAGAACCAGGTCCGACAGGAGATAGTGTCCTCGATGATGGCTATACCTTGGATCAACATCTTCACGCTGCCCTTTTTCCTGGCCGAGGTGCGCGGAAAGAGCCTCTTGTATACCAGAGTAGAGGACTATGGATGGGCGTGGATGGGTGTCTCGGTTGTGCTGTTCATGATCTGGAACGACTTCTTGATCTACTGGATTCACAGGCTCGAGCACCACCCCAGCGTCTACAAATACATCCACAAACCACATCACAAATGGATCAGTATGGCTCCCTACACGATGCAGATGCGCGCGGTGATAGAATTGGCTAACATTGGTGACTAGTGCCGACTCCATGGGCTGCTCTCGCCTTCCACCCTCTTGACGGATACGTTCAGTCACTGCCGTACCAGTAAGTTTCCACCATTGACAATCAACCAGACTCAATTATCATCCGTTCTTCTGACGATTTCACTTCAGCGTCTTCGTTTTTGTCTGCCCCGTGCAAAAGTACCTCTATATGACCATGTTCATTCTGGTACAGATCTGGACAATCTTCATCCACGACGGCGACATGATATCTGGCCATTGGCTCGAAAAATACATCAACAGCCCCGCTCACCACACCCTCCACCATCTATATTTCACCGTCAACTACGGCCAGTACTTTACTTGGGCCGACAGCTACTTTGACTCCCACCGAGCACCACGCCCCGAACTTGATCCCCTCCACGATGCGCTGCGGGTCATGCGCGAAAAGGGGCTCGTAGATGAGAAGGGCAACCCCATCCCCGCGAAGGACAAGAAGAAAGAGTAGAATTTTTTTTTTTTTTTTTTCCATTAACCGGGGTAGAGCTCCCTTTTTTCACATTCGATAAACGGACGGTTGCTTCTTGATAATATAGAATATGTAATTTATGTCACTTAATTTATCCTGACTGGCCATAAAATATGCTGCCTAGCAGGTTTGCGTGAGCGCGCGCATCTTAATATCAACTAATATCGCACACGTTATCGTTATCTGCTGCTCTTTAACCGTCTTTCTGTTCGTTTTGATATGCTGGAGTTCGTCACTCCGCGGGCCGAGACTCGGCGTTAAGCTCGAAATTTTTTTTTTCTTTTAACCGCCACGCCGGCTATTTTGATGTCTGTATGGATCAAAGAAACCCCCGAGCTTTATTGATTCCAAATCCTTTCATGATAAGGCTTCGAGATGCATGTATGTCCATGATTCATTTATTGAGCGCATATATAAACACCATGGGAGCTGTTTTATCCTCCCTCTCCTCTATCTAATCAGCATCTTATCAATCACCCCACCATCCTCTGCCATAAAGACCGACCACGAGCCAGGTTATATAAAGCAACATTATATCTACATGAATATACCTGTGGAATATCCATTCCAGCACATATTTTAGATACCATGGGGGGCCCATATCTCCCGGTCTCCAGCGACCTGCCGCCTCTTATCATGGGAACAGCCACCTTCAACAGCCAGTACAATTCCAATCCCTACGAGCTTCCGACCACTGAGCTTGTCCACCGCGCGCTCTCAGCTGGGATTTGCGCCTTTGATACCTCTCCCTACTATGGTCCTGCAGAAGAACTTCTCGGAAGAGCCCTGTCCACACAGTTTGTCCAGGAGAATTACCCCAGGAGCTCCTACAGGTTGCTCACCAAAGTGGGCCGGATAGCAGCGTCAACATTCGATTACTCCCCAGCATGGATCAGACGCAGTATCAAACGAAGCCTGTCGCGCCTGGGCACTGCATACCTAGACGTCGTCTACTGCCATGACGTCGAGTTCGTTACACCAGAGGAAGTGCTGGGTGCTGTCCAAGAGCTACGAAGAATTCGCGACTCGGCAGGGACGATACATTACGTCGGGATATCGGGCTACCCGGTCGACGTGCTCTGCTCTCTGGCTGAGATGATTCTGGAAAAGACTGGCGAACCGATAGATATTGTCATGTCCTACGCGAATTTCACGCTGCAGAACACCCTCTTGGCAACGAAGGGGCTTGAACGTCTGATTGCAGCTGGTGTGGACTGTGTACTTAATGCCTCACCCTTGGGGATGGGACTGCTGAGGCGCAACGGTGTGCCTATCGGGAGCATGGGGGATTTTCATCCTGCGCCCAACGAGCTGCGTGAGGCAATTCACAAAGCGAGTCTTTGGACCGAAGAACAAGGCGAGAAGATTGAGGTTGTTGCCATTCGATATGCACTTGAGAACTGGCTGCATGTGGGTGCTGCAGTTGGTGCATCGGGACTGCCTGCTGCTGACCAGACGAACGGTGCCAGTGTCGGTAGTACCACGAGCCCTCGCAGGCTTGGAGGCAGCGTGATGGGGGTAAGCAATATCGCTGAGCTGGAGGAGACGATGCGGGTTTGGAAAGTGATTCTGGACGCCGTCCCATCCGAGAGTATCAATCCACAGTGCAGGAAAGGGCACGTTGTGTTGGACAAGGACCAGAAACTTCCGGAGAGCCAGCGGATTCAAACCCTAACAAAGGGCATCCGGGATATCCTGGGAACCAAGTGGGTTGATTTTGCATGGGCAAGTCCGGACGCTGACTATGTCAACACCCCTATACCTGAACACCCACCACCAGCTGAGGATTGAAACTCTCGCTCGGGACTCTGACCTTACTTGGACTACCTTGTGATCTACACGCATATTGTTGTCTTGAACTTGCTTGTTGGAGCCAGCCTTCTTTCCCACTGCTGCAGTGGTGAAGGAGTTATTCGTTTAATCATATTGTACATAATGTATATAGAGTGATTAGAATCAATTGCCATAGACACTTGCCGCACTCCGTTCCAGGAAATAAACTCCCATCCTCCATTTTAGCAAGCCCCCAATGATAATGACAATGGCAATGAAAAGGAATAAAGGTACACCGAAGATGCAGGCTAGAAGCCAGAGAATGCAGAAGAATGATGCTCTTGGGTAACACCGGCTGATTCAATGTAATTCGTTGCCGGTTGGTTCTCGCAAGATTGAATCTTGAAACACGAGGATTGTGTCCATACTTATGAGCATTAGCAAGGAAGTCTAGCTGAGTGAAAACCGTGTGTGCTGACTTGAGAAAGGCCAAGGTTTGGATATCAAGGATAAGAAAAAAAAAAAAAAAAAAAGCTGGTTCGATGCGATGCCCCCATGACTGGGGAATATATGTAAATGCCAGACCTATCCAGTATGCGGCGGAGGGGGTGGAGGAGAAGGAGAGGACAGCGGAGGAGGCGGTGGGGGACTGCCCAACCCGACAGTGGCATGATACCCAGCAAACCTACGTTCACTAAGGAAGAAATCACGCAGATGCTTTCTTTGCTCTTCATATGCATCATAGTTTCCGCCTATTATTGTTCCAAGCAAGCTGCTTGGGGGGTGACGTGGTCTGCATGAAGCGGCATATAAGCCCTCCTTGAGTGATTGGTATGCATCATAGAATGTTAGGAAGATAAGTGGAATCTCTTTGGTTCCACCCGAGATGTCATTATCCGGGTTATTGGGGTCAATTATTGACAGCCTAGTCCCTTTGTTTGCGTTATATATGCCACGCGCAGCCTGATTTTCGATAGAATTAATAACCCGGTAGAACAGGCAAATTTTTTTTTTTTTTTGGGGGGGGGAGGAAAGATGGGGGTGGGGTGTACCTTGTTGAAATAACCTGGGGGATCAAATTGTATGCCCACGGCGCCAGGATCAAACCTAGAGCCATACATTTCAAAGAAGTCAATGAGAACAGAGCCCAGGTTTGGCTCTCCAACTCCACGGGGTGAATGCTGTAGTATGCTTGTGACCAAACATATGATTGAGAAACCACCCAACCCACCAGTGGCCACGTCGTTGAGTCCTCGGATCAAAAGGAAATGTTTGATGATAGAAGCTATGACAGGCATAGCGGGATATTCTTGCTTCCAAGCTTTGAACGTATCAATGGCTGCCAGGCCACTGCTGTTATCGAAGGATAGGTCTACTTTCAGACCAGTGAGAGCATCCACGAACTTGATGATGGGAACACGCGCATGGGCAATTGTTTCAATTGATCCGGGCACGGCAATTCCCTGTCCGCGGATATATTCAGCAAAGCTGTATATTTCCCGGACTTTCTGACAGATGTACTTTCTATTTGAGGACATGAACTGGCGAGAGAGAAGAACAAGATCCATATCTGCTGTAGGGAGATAGAGACCTGATGCAAATGATCCAAAGGCGTATAGCTTTGCACCATAGAACCTTTGCCCAAAGCAAGCCTGAAGTCTGGATATAAGATCTCGTCTGACAATGTCTTCGTACTCTGTAGGTTTTACCCAGTGGTAGAAGTCCAGTATCTCCTTGTGTAGCCTAGATAGCATTAGTATCATCATATAGAGATAGGGGAAAAAAACAAATTGATATAGGAGGGTTCCAGTACTGACATGGTACCTATATGGAAAGCTGCGCCAGACCGGTCGAACCAAGGTGTTGGATCCTGGCCATCCAGCGGTTTCCAAATATCCAGTGGTGACCCATCCAGATTGAAGAATCTGGAACCTTTCTTCCCACGCCTGACAGCAGGCCCTGTAATTTCATCATCTCGATTCCTCTTGCGGTTCCCAAGCGCAGAGTCACTCCGATCCCGCTCTGCAGCCCTGGGGCCACTGGGGGCACCTTCAGGGGGCATATTATCCGGCTCATCCACACCCAGGGAGATAAAGTCATCATTTGTCGCTGCAGGGTTGCTGCTAACGTCCGGAGTCGATGTGACAGCAGGGGTGATTCTGGCCTTGCGGATCAGCTTGACAAAGTCTCGTCTCTTCCCTTGCCTTTCTTCTTCTGGCGGCAGCACAGTGTAAGGATCTGGGTTGGACCACTTTGGTGCAGGCGGCGCAGCAGCTTCGGAGTCGCGTTCGATGGCCCGTTTCTTGCGTGGGGGCTGCGCGGTGCCGTCGTCGTTATCCTGTTCGTCTGCAGTAGTAGTAGTAGACACGTCCATCTCCGCCTCGTCGCTATCTGTCAGGTCTTCGGGGGCCATGAACTTCTTCGCCGGCGCGTCGCTGTCCGGACCGCCCATGAAATCAGGCGTCGTCTCTCTTTTGGCCATCAGCAGCGGCCGCGACGAGGGCGTTGCCCGGAATGTGAATTCATGGTGAGGACGTCCGCCGCGACGACGGCCATCGCGCCGGTGGTCTCGATCACGGCCACCGCGTCCTCCCTCCCGGCGGCCTCCTTCGCCATCGTTCCCGCGGAAGACGTATGGCTGCGGCATGCTCGAGTGCTCGCTCCGCCGAAACTCGACCTGGGCCTGTTTCTTTCACCTTGCGCGGTGTCTGTAGCGAAAAAACGATGTTTGCGGATGTTTCTTCTTTCTTTTTTTTTTTTTTTACCTTTTTTTCTTTTTTGTGAATTTTTTGGTTGGTTGTCGGAAGGCGGTAAGTTGCGGCAGTTTCGACTTTTCGACGTTTTAAGATGAAGATGAAGACGAAGACGAAGATTTGGACTCTACAAGCTGATGGAAGACGTTGATTATATTTATTTAGCGGCGGTGGACAGTGAATACGGCTGAGAGAGACTAGGACAGTGAATAGAGGACGGCGTTGGTGCGACAGTGACTGTCTACAGAAGTGAATGGTCGAGTTTTGGCCATGGTGACTACCAAAGCAGGGCGGCTCTTTTGCCTCGACTTTCATCAAGACTCGGCTCAAGAAGGGTGAATATTGCTAGAGTGACTATAGATATTCACTGTTGAAGAGACGATACAGCGTCCAGAGGATACTGACATGTCCGTTTCTTGGTGGCTGTTGCACCAGGTCCCTCGACTGAAAGCTACCTACTAAAAAACAAGTCTTCCGACAAGAAACAGCAAAGAAGGGATAGGGCCTGATACTTGGACAGGCCGACTGGGTATATTTAGTAAGGCGCTGACCTATTGGGCAGCAACCGGGTTCCCGCTTGGGGTGGATGGAAGAAAGTGAGGCTTCCATCGAAGTTCGATGGCGATCTCCGCACGGTTTGCGTACAGATGACCGTGGAGCCCACGAAAAAAAAGAGAAGAAGAAGAACAAGAAGAGGCCAAGTCCAGTCGGAAGAAGGAGAACCATGCCCATATCAGGCTACTTAAGTCTCTGACTCGTCCTGCATATCGTCATGTTAGAAAGTTATGTCCCATGTGCAGGGCGATGTGGATATCAAAAAAACGGGACGACTGGCTCCGGATAGGCCGATTGCTGCGTTTCCTTGGCCCCCCGCTGGTTGATTCTGAGATGAACGAGATCTGAACCATTCGCAATAATCCCTCGAGAAGTCAAATGATGGGTTTGAGGGTGACATTCGGCGTATAGATAGAATCCTTTTACACCAGTTGGAACAGCCGCTCACGCTTTGGGTGGGACTGGTACGGAGTTGACCTTGCTTTAGTATAAACACACACAGTAATTATTTTCGAGAGCAGTGACGGAGTACGTACCTAGGTCTCCAACTCATCTCGACAGGCCCGCTTCTACTGCAACAGTAGAGTCGAGGTTTCTTCCAGGACAGAGTCGCATATTCAAGCAGTTGATATTAGTTAGTTGACGAGTCCCTTTAGTCAACTTAACTAGTCAGTAGAGCGGCGTGTATCAATTTGCATCATTGCATGTTATATTGAATGCAAGAGTCTCGATTAAGTAGTGATTAGGAGCAGGATCATGGTTGACATAGATACTGACGTTGTTTGATCCAGCTGAAAGTGCCATAACGACCGTTCGACGGAGATGCAGCTAACCGTCCAACCCCCTGAGCAAGCCGTAAACATACAATAGATCCATGGTTATGCCTCGGTCATGGCCAGCCACTCCTCCATCACTGCAGCTTGGTCATCTTCTCCGCGTCCAAGGGTATTCTGCTGTCTGGAGAATCCACCAAGGAAGACGCTGGTGACGTCCTTCTCACGATGGGACCGCATAGTTACCAAGATACGGGGGATCTTGGACACGATCCTGCAGGGGATAACTAAGTAAGGTACCTATTCAGCATCTTCCTCCTCGCCCTCAAGAATAAGTAAGTAATAATAACTAATAGGCCACGCGACGGACCCAGAGAGAGTGAGGCGTCCTGACTGCCCACCGTCCACGACTACTTGCTACTCCTGACGTAACTTGGTTACCTGCAGCCTGGAGACCGCGAACAGGCAGGGATCGCAGTGGACGGGGGAGGCGAAGGAAGGCGAATAACACTTGAATATCCGTCAATTTAATAATAATATAATCTAACTAGCTAGTTGGCTACCCCGCTGCCAGCCTTCCTCTCGCCCTAAAGTATCTCCTTGTTCCAGCGAGACGGGAGGCGGATATACTTATAACTGGTATATATATATAAGAGGCCGAGATCTCCCGTCTCAAGTTGCGCCTCTGCTTTCTTTTCAACGTCAGCAAACACCGAATAATAACTATTACTTAACGACTTAACGACGGAATACGCCTCTCAAAACAAATAACCAGACACCTCGTTTAGTTACTCTCGCACTCTCTACGATCAAAAATGGGTGAGTCGTGGTCGTCTCCGGGGAGCTGCTCCCCTCTGCTCCCTCTCATAACTGCCTGCTATTGGAGAAGAGCGTATCTGGCTAACGAGACTCGCCCTCGCTAGGTGACTGTGGATGCAGCTGTGGCTCTGCTTGTACCTGCCCTCCCGGCGCCTGCAACTGCGTAAGTTCGCCGTCTTCTTTTGAGGAGGACGCTGGAGTTAGAGCATTGCTGACCCCTTCTATAGAGCTAAATGGCTTTTCCTTGCCGGTGTCAAGCACAGAGATGAGGCCTCCCCTTGAGCCTGGAGACAAGATATCCTCATCGACCGACGACCGAGACTTATCAACCGGACCTCTCTGGACTTGAACGTGTTTGTTTACTGTCGTGTTTACTGTCCTCGGGAGCGTGGCAATGGGAACCAACATAACATCAGCTGTGTATTGATAGGACTCGTGTTTCGCTTAGGCAAGGCGCAATAATAAAACATTGCTGTTTCTCCTTGGTGTTTCTCTCTCTCTCTCTCTCTCTCTCTCTTCAGCCCGCCTTCCTCTCTGTACTTTTCCTCGGGATTCAAATAAATGTAGACGGGAAAGTAGAAGAAACGGAGGCTGTGCCGTCTCTGGCTGGAGCAGAAGCTCGTACGGAGCTCACGCTGCCTTTCCCCAGCTTTTTAGACCAAAAGATGGCGCCTGAAGAAACCGGATGTAGATGAAAAAAAAAAAAGAAACGCTCGACCAGCCCGCGAGCAAGTCGTTTTATGATATGCCATCCGTTCTCCCATGTCTAGATTGTTAATAATAATAATAACTGTGTCAGGCGAACCTGAGAGCCCCGTATACGAAGGAGGAGATACTTGCTCCGTAGATAGGGGACTAAAACTGCAGCATCCGCCGGCCTCAACTCAACGCTAGCCAGCCAGCCAGCCAGTTCTCGCCTTCGGGGCTGTCATTATTGGAGACGGTCGATGGTCGACGGACACCGGCACCTTGTCGACTTGGTCCCAGACATGTCATCTCGACCCTCTTGTACGGATATACTGACACGCACCGATACGATGCCACTCCTTCGCAAGGCCTCGGGGGATTAGAGCCGGAGGGCGGGCAGTGGCCATCTCGAGCCAATGAGTGCCGGGATCCTTACACCAACTGGTACGATGCTGTCTGTCCAGATAACGACTGACTTGTACTCCGTACGGAGTATCTCATATCCCATCCAAGGACGTCGAGGAAGACGGGCTGGTCGTCTCTCTAGTCCACCGCTATACTCGCTCAGCACAGCAGATAAACACGCAGAGTCACACGGCCATCTTGCCGCGCAGGTCTCTCTCTCTCTCTCTCTTTGCCTCGAGCGATGGAAGGCGTTGGCAGACGTTTCTTTTCTTTTCTTCTTCCTCCCGAACACTCGATGACTGCTTCTCCAGCAGCCGTGCATTAAGTTAGCTCAAGTTAGTTGCAGGTGACTATTGCTTTTTTCTCCGGTCAACTTGATACCCCCTTGGTAGACTACGACTACGACTACTACGACTACTACGACTCCTACTTGCGGCTTGCTACTGCAACGACTCTCTTGTGACTCCATCCCGATCAGCTCCCCTCCGTTCACAGCCTCGACCCCGAAGCGAGCAGCTCTGCGCTTGCCTCCCTGGCATAAATCGCGCGCTATCTCACCAAGCTCCACTGGGCGGGCAGCCGGGAAGCCTGTCCTTGGGCGATGTCATAGTGCAGATTCCACGTCGTACGCAGTATACAGCAGACATCTGACCCCATAAACTCCCCCCGTCGTTGGCAGCGGGCGAGCCGTAACTAGCTACGGGGCTGGGTTTGGATGTTTAATATGCCGGATAAACTACCTAAACCGCACTGCATGCGTCCAAGGCGTACAGCACGAGAGCAAGGGAATGCAGCAGATGCTTCGAGGCTATTCCTCGGTACACTGGACATACTTAGTAGCGCCGCCCTTGGAGGGGGGATGCATATAGATGGACATGGACTTGCATAATACTTTTTCGTGCCTTTTGCTTTTCTTTTCTTCTTTGAAAATAATTGCACAGGATACCCTTGCCGTTATGGCGTCTCATGGCACACCTGATTGCACTGCGAGAGGAGGTTAGTGTGCACACTCAACCTTCACCCAGTCGCATTTCAAGGAACGGCAGTACATCGTCGGGCTTTCTGATTCGGTT
The DNA here is from genome assembly GCA_003664465.1 of Trichophyton mentagrophytes. NCBI lineage: Eukaryota > Fungi > Ascomycota > Eurotiomycetes > Onygenales > Arthrodermataceae > Trichophyton > Trichophyton mentagrophytes. The sequence goes on from QQSR01000169.1 coordinate 45,090, forward strand.
CTGAGTCTCTTGCTCTCCACATACGCCCCGTCTCCTTCCCTGGGTGGGTGTATCTTCTCTTTTTGGTGAGGGGTTGTCAGTTCAGGGAGGCGAATATCAAAATCACTCGCACTCGGTTCAAGCATAAAAGGGACCTTCTCGCCCTGCATCTTTGCCCTCCTCCCCTCTCTCTCTCTCTCTCTTTCTCTCTTCTTCATCCCAGAGAACCAGACTGCGAAATCCAAAGCAACTCATCCAATATTCAAACACTTTTTAACTTGTTAACCCAAGTCACCCCTCAATCTACCAAAATGGCCCCATGCTCTTGCAACTGCTGCCCAGGAGAGTGCTCCAGCTGCTCCTGCTCCAGCTGCTCCGTGAGTGTTACCCCCTTCCCCCCCCCCCCCCCCCCCCCCCCCCCCCCCCCCCCCCTCCCCCCCCCCCCCCACCCCCCCCCCCCCCCCCCCCCCCCCCCCAACCCTCTCTCCTCACCCCAACTATAACTGACCACCGTATAACAAACTTCTTCATCTTCCACCTTCATAACCCCTACTTACCTCTTATTCCTACTCATATTTCCACACGACATAC
>QQSR01000170.1:0-45250 GCA_003664465.1 Trichophyton mentagrophytes
ATTCTTTCCCGAGTGAGTGAGTGAGTGTGTGTGTGTGTTGGTTCTCGGCAAAGGGTAACTGGAAGAATAGAGGAGTAATGATGGCAAGATATATACAGCTGTCTCTTTAGGAAGGGTGTTGTGGATGGTCTTTAGGGGGTTGGATGGATGGGAAACCTGTCCTGATTCACGGGGGTTTCTTCTCTTATCCCTTTTCGCACCTTGGGGGAACAGACTTGTTAGCGGCCGCAGTCGTAGTTTCATCCTTTTCTCCCTTTTGACTCCACGCCACTTTGGCGGTTTCGGGCCCCTCCGACCAATCCCGTTGCTGCGCGCCCTCTACGGATATTCCCGGGCGCCGAAAAGTGCTCAGATCCGGGCCGGTCACATGAATAAGTCACGTGACATAAGCCGTTGACGGATAAACTTAAATTCCGAGATAAGATCAAGATTTGATTAGATAAGCCGTGGATAAGCCGCCCTACCTTTTTTTTTTCTTTCTCGCTCTGTGAATTCACATAGCAATAAGATAAACCTCCCCGCGGCCAATTTGTTGTTGAACGTATAACTGCGCAAAACTAGATCTCTCGCGCGCGATCCTATCTTCCGTCCCTGCCAGCGTAGCGTTAGCTATTTTGCATTAATTTATTTCTCTATCTACCTTTTTTTTTTTTTTTTTTTTTTTTGCCGCGTTTCCCCGTATCCGGCAGACTACCGCGATCATGTCGACCACAGTGGACAAGGTTCTCTATCAATTAATCCCATAACATACCCATGGACGAAGATATAGCTAACCATGTCGTCTTGTTCCCGCTATTATAGATTAGGGAGATTGAGGCCGAAGTCGGTACCCTTCCGAAGCTGTTTATTTTTCCCTACCCGCCACGTTTCGCGCATGTTTTAACAATGCCTTATCATTACATAGATGGCCAAAACCCAAAAGAATAAAGCCACCTCGTTTCATTTGGGTATGATCTGGAACAGCCGTCTACCAGGGTGTGTCGTGGATCTGACAGTGGAATATAGGTCAATTGAAAGCTAAGCTTGCGAAGCTCAAGCGTGAACTGCTCACTCCGAGCGGCGGAGGTGGTGGAGGTGGAGGTATGCTTTGACACCCACACGGGTATAAAAAAAAAAAAAAAAGGATATGCATTGGGGGTAATAAGGCTGATGTGATTGTTCGCAGCTGGTTTCGATGTTGCGCGTACTGGTGTTGCCAGTGTGTATGTTTTTCCCACGCTTCAGGTACTCGAACCAGTTGGATTGGACGTGGTCAGCTAACGTGTCCAGCGGCTTTATTGGATTCCCATCCGTGGGTAAGAGTACGCTCATGAGCAAGCTGACCGGACAACATTCCGAGGGTATGTCTGGGTCGATCTATGAATTATACCCCTTATCAATTGACAACCCCCCTCTTGTGCTGATACGTACATCACACAGCTGCCGCATATGAATTCACAACCCTTACCACGGTCCCCGGTCAGGTCCTATATAACGGTGCGAAGATCCAGATGCTTGATCTTCCTGGAATTATCCAAGGCGCCAAGGACGGCAAAGGTCGAGGAAGACAGGTCATTGCCGTGGCCAAAACATGCCATCTTATCTTCATCGTTCTAGACGTGAACAAGCCCTTGACGGACAAGAAGATCATCGAGAACGAATTAGAAGGATTCGGCATAAGGATCAACAAGGAACCTCCGAACATTATCTTCAAGAAGAAAGATAAGGGCGGAATTGCCATCACAAACACCGTACCCCTGACCCATATCGATCACAGCGTATGTGGAATTCTCTTGTCATTTTTTCCTTCTTTGCCCGGCATTTTTCCCCGGCATTCCAACAAAGACAGTATCTCATCAGATTTATAGGAGATCAAAGCGGTTATGAACGAATACAAAATCTCTTCGGCAGATATAGCTATCCGCTGCGACGCAACGATTGACGACTTGATTGACGTTCTTGAGGCCCGAAGCCGTTCTTATATACCTGTGATTTACGCCTTGAATAAGATTGATGCCATTTCAATCGAGGAGCTAGATCTACTATACCGTATCCCCAACGCTTGTCCCATCAGCTCGGAGAGAGGATGGAATATCGACGAACTGCTCGAGCTGATGTGGGAGAAACTCAACCTGCGAAGAGTCTATACCAAGCCCAAGGGCAAGAATCCAGATTATAACGAACCAGTGGTCTTGAGAAGTACTGCTTGTACCGTCGAAGATTTCGTACGTCCCCGTCTTCCTCCTCCTTCGCCCGGGTTATTTTCGTTTATTAACCTGATGATAGTGCAATTCTATCCACAAATCTATCGTTGAGTCCTTCAAGCATGCCATCGTTTACGGTCGTTCCGTCAAACATCAACCACAACGAGTCGGACTGAGCCACGAACTCGCGGACGAAGACATAAGTAAGTGGGCCATGCCCGTTCCGTTCCGTAGTTCCCATCCCTTCATGCATATCATCTTGTTTTACTAACATGCCTTAATCATTAGTAACAATCGTCAAACGATAAATTCATGTATACTTTAAGGAACTGGGTTCCCTATAACTCTTTTCCTGGGTCATCCATGCCCGTGGAGCTGGGATGTTCCACACAGCTATCCAGTTTACCCTGAACTGCAACTCCAGAACATGGTCTTGAATCTGTTAGCTGACAGGGTATACGGGATGACGTGTTCAGGAGGAGTGGAATTGAATTATATGCCTTCCTTGGTCTTGAGAGAAAATATGCTTTTTTAAGACAAGGAATGTATGTAAGAGGGGAGGTTAAAGGTGAGAGGCGGAAGAAGAAGGGAGGCAAAAAAAAAAAAAAAGACAGCAGCAGCAGACGCAACTGATGCAATGCACTCTTGTGGGAAATGATTGATGAATTGGAATCCTGCTATCAATATTAACTGTTTAGTTAGGCAGGAAGGAAATAGGGGGTGGTGTTTGGGGGGAGGCGAGGTTGCGCAGCCCAAAAATTACCAGGCCGTGGAAAAAGACTGAATTTTAGCAAAAAAGCTCATACAATAGTCATTCATTTGTCTGTTTCTGCTCATGCTGAAATTTGGCAGCCATCTCACGAAAGTCAATCGCAATACATTATTCTGTTTTGCCTTCATCTTCACCATCATCATCATCGCTCGCCTCGTCGAGGCCGATTATACATTTGGATAGTTACTATTTTTTGCAAACGAGAAAGTACTAACTAATGCGGTCTCGGGGCAATAGATCCAAAACTCAAGAGCAGTTCCGTTTGTTCCCCTTCATTCCAATCCCCCAACCGTGCTCGAATCCGATAAGTCGCCTCCAGATGGAAATGAAATGGTAGGCATAATCCAATAATTGCATTTGTAGGCAATGCCAGGGCTATGTAGTGTATGCATGCTTCGCATCTCGCATGGGCAATGATGCAAGACAGAGGTTTGGCCCTGTAATCCTTGGCCCTTGCTCGTCTTCTCACTATACGCATGCAGGATAAGGATTCCTCTCGACGCCCTCCCCTCCCTTTTTTTTCACTAAATTGTCTTGGGTGTCTTGTGTGTCTTGCGTGCTGCATGTGTGCGTATTTGTATAAATGTATGTGTATCTTCGCCCCTGCCGCGCAACCCGGAAGCCTGCATGAAGAGTCCATTTGATAGTCTATGCTAGTTGGAAGCTCTGGCCTGGACACGAAATCGTTCCTCGTTCCGGCTTGCTGTGCCAGTCAGGTCTGGAGCAGATGGCTATCTGATACGGAGACTCTCGGGTAAGGCCAGGCAGGGGGTTTCAGCCCGAGGCCGCAGTCGGGTATCCATATTCCATATATATCCATATCCATGCACAGGGGACTTATCAGACGATCGAACGTGTCGAAGTAAGTAAAATGTATATCATTCTCTCCCTGTCCCTGCAGCGCTATCTGGTTCCTTATACTTTCCGTCCCGATAAGGTGTTCAAGCGTTGAATTGCCGACGACGCTCTCTAGTCCATAATAATGACCTGGGGGCAGGGAGGATGAATATTGAAACACTTGTATCCCACCCAATCACCGGGGGAAAGGAGAAAAAAACCAGTGCTTCCCAATCATGAACCGTTCCATTGTCCTGGTTGGGATGATAATAAATACTACCGTTGCACATACACTGCAGAATAGAGAGACAGGGAGAGTGTGAGTGAGCGAGTGTTTGTGTTTACATTGTACGGGGATAGTTAGATAGATAGTTAGGGGGTGAGAGATCTCACTCAGTTTGAAACTCGAGATTTCGAAACCGCAAAATGTCAAACATCAAAGGACCAACCAAAAGAAAAGAGGGCTTGGTATCAAACGAATTATGCAGAAAAGAGATAATGCGCAATCTCAATCCATGGCCAGATAGGAAAGTCAAGGCAAGACAGCATCCCGCAGATAGATGAGCGCGATAGTTCAGTGGTTAGAGCGATAGCCCAAGGTTTAGGAAAAGGGGAGGCAAAAAAGGACAGCAAAGCATCCGCCGGCTGAAGAAAGCGGCGTTTAAGCTGGGGATGGAGGTGGTGTGTTGTATATGCGTGTGTGTGTGTGTGCGAGGATATATCATGGCTGTGATAATGTTAGGTTATGCTCTGCTTCTGCCCTTTTACCAACGTCTTCGGATGACATCTACTGGCGAAGGGCAGCAGGCAGCTCCAGCAAGGGAAGAATAGACTAAGCTTGACGATCATACAGCTACACAGACAGGACACGGGGCAGACATGATTTCGCCGTTGAGATCATCGGTATAACCACCAAGGCCAATATTGCAGATAGCCGCTACTATCAAAGCATCCGCCAGCCCCCCCCCCCCCCTTGGTCTTTGGTCTTTGGTCTTTGGTGCATTGTGTATGACCTGTTCCCGATTAGGCCATCATAAAAAATCCCCCGAGAGAGCCCGGCGAGCAAAAATAAAGTAAAGATTGCTATTGCAGCCGCTAAGTGCATTCCAGCCAGCATAAACCATTATCCAGTTCCAGGCTGATCGGGGTTTAAAACCGTCTTTTTAGATTAACTGGACGCTCTATACCCTCCTAGATTGCAACGTGTGTGTGACATGTCAGCCAGACAGCCATCCAACAGACAAGGACAAAGCAGCATAAGAGAGCCAAAGCAATGATATTAACAATAATAATCAGGGTAATAAGCATGTCTTTGTCATACCGCAATCGCCGTTGGCCAAGGCAAATGAACCGTCCAAACATAAAATCTGTGTCAAGGAACGCAACCCGTCGAGGAGGACCATGGATCTGCAGCCCATCAATCTGGGGGTTCTTTGTGTGACCCGCCCATGCTGAGCTTGATGGCTGTGGATGAGGATGGCGATGGCGACTGATTTCCCGGGCGGGTTGGAAGAGGCATCTTCTGGGTGACCAAAAACACGCCCACAGCCAGAGCTAGCTAGCTATCAAGACGGCGGATGTGTAGGGCGAAAAAAGAAAGCAGCCAGGAAAGAAAAAAAAAAAAAGGGCATCGAACGTTCCTTTTTTTCACGTCTTTCTTCAGGGAGGCTTTTGCTTCAGTCTCTTCTCTTCTTTTTCCCCCCCTTTCTCTCGCTCGTACGCAGGACGCCATGAAAAATTAGGGGATTCGAGGAAAGTGGAAGAAGAAAAGAAGAGATAGACTTGACAACCCGATTTTGGCAACTGTCTATGCTCGTTTGTTTTCTTTTCTTTCTTTCTTTTCTTTTCAGCGGGATAACTCCAGCATGCAGGTATATCGTCTTCTTCTTCCTACATTCCTCTTGAGCTACCCTTGGCAGCCGTAACAAGCTCGTATGGGATGAACGGGTAGCGAGAGGAGGCCGTGTTGATAGAGCGGTGAACATCGCCACTGACGTCCCATCTCACATGGCCGTTGGATCGCTTGAAAGGAGGAGGAAGAAGAGGAAGAAGAAGAAGAACAAAGTATGCTCCGTACGGCGTCAAGCGTCAGGAGGACGAGATGCGATGCAGAAAGAACCGAGAACCAGCTCCAATCGAGACAGTGCACATTTCACGTCCAGCGTCGATCTCTGGTTTTAAGCCTGCAGAATCGGACTAAAAGTCGATCCCCGACAAAGAACAGACCAGGCGGAAAAGAAAAAGAAAGAAAAGACAGGAAAAAGAGATCAATATATCAGTTTGTCCTGGTTGTAAGTAGAAGAGAGAGAGAGAAAAAAAAAAGGCCCTGAGAGCAAGCTTGAGATGGGTATCGACGACGCAGGCGCAGGTGGTACCGAGCACAAAGTACTCCCTCCGCTGTCCTTTTGCTTGTAAATCAGCCGGCTAGGTACATGATGCGATGTAATATAGGCCCATTTGTACGGGGTACAAATATCGAGATGGCCCTGTCATCCTATCAGATCAGCATCATGTCCAGGCATCATCCACAGGATTTACACCCGTGTACGGACATACGCGACGCATGTCACTGTGCATATAACATATATCGTAGCTGTCCAGCTCTCCATCGGCATGCACATACCAGATCTCAGTGAGAGCAGCCGGAACAAAGGACAGCAAAAATGAGAGAAAGAGGAGGAAGGGTCGTAAAAAGATGGACATGCATCCGGTCCACTTCGAGCAGGTCGAGACGGGAGACACCCTGGCGGTGTATGTATAAGTATATATTAGCTTGAGTAGCTCAATCTATATCAGAACGAGGAGAGAACCGGTCGTTTCTTGACTCGTATAAAATATAAGAAGTTGGAAGCGATGACCAGGTATCTACCCGCTGCGATTATGTATAATAATAACAATAATAATAATAAGAGAGGCTAAGGGGCTTCGGTACCAGGTTTTGGTGCATGGTCAATCGGCGGATATTCCGCCTGCCGCTGGTGGAGCAAGGGGGAAAGGAGGGAACGCTCGAGCTACCTAAGAGCGTCCTAGCTATAGTCAGGCTACTTGAGTAATGTATGCATGCACGCATGTCCGCCGAGAGAGCGACGAAGCAGGCATCGTACCATCATCAGGTCGCGGTCCAAGTCGAGTTACGCACTGTGAAGTTGCTGGCGAGTTGCAAGGGTTCTCGAAGGAGACGCAGAATAATGGCTATATGATGCAGTGTACCTCCTCTATATGCACCGTTTCTTCTTCCCTCTTGTGCTGTCGTCTACTCTTCTCGCCTTCTCTTTGCTTCTTCTTCTTCTTCTTCTCCGTGGGCTAAGCTTGATTACCGTCCAAGCTCCCTTCCCATGCTCCGTGGGAAGCAAATCTGAGACGATATCAAAATGTTGGTTGCAAGTTCAGGGTAAAAAAAGGGGGCCTGCGGGTTGAACAATGAAAAGAAGGGCCGGCAAGGTGCAGACGAAGGGCCAACACCTACTCCGTACTCCATCCCGCTATTTTACTTCCGCATTGTCGGGATTATTGGCTTGAAACTCTCCAGGGAGCCGACAAGTCTTGTATACAATGTGGCTCTTTTTTTACTAGGGGGGAGGCGAAAAAAGAGAAGAAAGAGAGCGGAAAAAAGGGCATGAGAGGCATCAAATCGACTTCTTGTCTCCCCTTCCGTTTGCCAAATCGGTCGATGGGAAGCAAGGCTGGGACGGAGGACATACTACGTATAGTTAATATTCGTTAAGGGCCGGGATGCGACTTATATGACCCTCCACATTCGAGTTTTGATATGTAAGTTGACGTCTTGTCGGTTCAGGAGAGAAAGACGACGGCCAGGGGGGGTAACTTTACTCACTAACTAGTGAGCAGCAAAACGAACGAGAGGCTCGAGGTTGCCGCGGCGGTAGAAACCCACTTCCGAGGCCTGTACGGAGTACAAGGGGGAGGGATGCTTTTCTTCTTCTCTCTCTCTCTCGAGGAAGTATTATACATCTTGTATCCATACTTCGTTGCAGTTAGTTGCTGAGAGGCCTTTTTTTTCCCCTTCTTCCTTGCTGTTTTTTTCTTCCCCCTTTCTCCCACGCGAGATGACCGGGATGGGGGCTTGTACGGGGAGTACGACCTTCATACGACGCTGCGAGGAGAGTTAGCGAAAACGGGCCTATACTGGAGGCAGAGAGGACGATGATAGGAAAAGACAAAGGGACGAAAGGCAGATGCTGCAGAGAAAAGCTTGCCGTCTCCCTTGCTTGAAGCCATCATCAGCCCCTTACAGACCGGAAAAGGCCCCCCTAACTTAGTGCTTACAAGACGATTACTGATCATCTCGAAGGCCTTCCTCTCCTCTTCTCACACGAGGAGATGGCTTCTCTGCATCTACTGACTGGGTTAACCAAGCTAACTTCTTGAAGTTATTCCATGCGGGCTCTCCCTCTCTCTCAAGGGCAAGCCACTGCAGAGTAGCGTGAGCCAAACCTGCGAGTAATGTTTCAATACACGCTGGTATAACTCTCACTAGCGATGGAGTAAAAAAAGGGCTTCCCCATGCCTCCTAACATCTCTGTATGGCGAGCATGCTTAGAGCCTTGTTCCCTGGCCATGCAGCCGAGATGTTCATACCAGGAACGGATGTGGGCGGCGATATCCCCCTCTTACCCCCCTGGCCATGGACACAAGAGAGAATACCAGCAGCTGGGAAGAGGAATATTCTGCATTGCAGCCCAATCAGGAGGCGCTGCAACCAGCTCGAGGATATACGAAGGAGCGCGGCTTCTCCGCACTAAACTACTGCGTACTGCGGTAGCTTAATTATCTATCATGCACAGTGTCAGTAGTAAGTTACTCTTACTTGATCTTGGAGGGGAGGGATACGGGTGGGCAGAGGTATCGTCACAGCCTGCGTGTGGTACGCTTCCGGTGGTTCGTATCAACTCCTCCGGCCGTCGTGTACCACTCAGGCGAAGTATACTTACTACCGCTCCATCTCTCTCTTCCTTGACCCTTCGTCATGCTTCTTCATGCTTCTTCAGTACTCCCTACAGGGCGGCGCTAACCTCGTCTCTCAGGATATTCTGGTGCGTGGTGTGGTGTAGGGGGTTCCTGGCTGGGGGATAACCCCCCTTTTTTTTTTGGGTAATGCCTGAAGAACTGCCCATTATTAGCATGCCATCCTGCTTTCAGCAACACCGCCGAATCGTAATGTATACAGTACTTGCGGTGAAGAATCCTCAGAGATAAGAAAGAGGAACCGACACGCTGCGTCTTGGAATGACATCACCGGCTACTGGACGGACGTTAACCTGCCGTTAACAACGATGGCCTCCTGACGGCCTCCCTCCTCTCTAGCTTATAAGCTTAGCCAGGCGGCATCCAGTCACGGTTGACGCTGTTGATCTCAAGGAGATCTATATACATATCTCCAATGCACACATGACAGCATCTCATCTCCGGGTCACGCCCAATTGATGCCATGCTCATTGACCGTTGGCTGGGTTCCCGAAACCCGCCCAGCAGCCTTCCCCCCTTACCCCCTACCCCTTCTGATACCGCCGACTGCTAAGTAAACTGACCGACCGACCACACTGGCTGCATCTCCTTCTCTCGCTCTGTTTCCTCGTGCGAAGCTCAGCTTCCAGCTCCATAAAGTAACAGCTACGCTACGGGAAGTACTCTTACATAACTCCTCCTCCTGCACCGCTAATCCTCTCCACGCCACCGACATGCATAGCCTTTAGATCCCGCCTAATTGCCATGAACCCCGAAAGGAAAAGAAACTAGAACGAGGGGGTTGGTTGGGCAAAGTCAGGGAGGGGGATGATTACCGCCTGGAAACCTTCCTGCACTACTGAGTTTCGACTATATAACGAAGTAAGTATAAGCTCGGGAGTTATGGATGGAACTCGGAGCAATAGTGCGTCTTCTGGCCGCATGGGACAAGGGATATGGCCATGATAACCGCTTGTCGATGACAATAATAATAATGACAGAGTATCTGATGGCCGCCCCCTTTTGAGAGACAACTAAACCACAAAGCCAGCTAACCACCGTTCAAAATTGAATAAGCCCGCTGTTCCTCGGCCCCACCTAGTTAGTCCACCATCTACAGTGTAAGAGTAAGTATCCTGTGCGTGTATGAGTTATTAAAAAAAAAAAAAAACAAAAAAGTTATGCTGATCGGTGGTTCGAGATCGAATGCCCGAGTCGTGTTTCTCCTCCATCCACCATCCCGGCCGCCTCCCTCTTTTGGTTGCTCTTCTTTTTGAGATGTGCGACCCTCGCTTATCTCCTTGTTCTTTCCGGGCTCTAGAAGAAAGACTAAAAGGGCCCTGAGTCGACGAGGAGGAAGAAGAAAAGAAAGGAAGAAAAGGGAAGCAGGCAGTCGTCCTCTCTCTCTCCTCTCCCTCTCACTACTAGCCCGTCTGCCGTCTGTGTTGCGTGGACGGCGGCTTCTCCCTGACTCTTCTGCGCAGACACAGATTGGTAGAAGCGATATCTTCAAGCCCCCAACGCATGCCATGCTCGTCTCTGTCGTCATCGGCTAGGCTCTTTGCTAGCTAAATACTCTTAGCATGTCACATGCAAAGTGGGCAGTCAGCGCGTACTTGCTTTGCTGCTGCTCCTCCGTACTCTGACTAGGCGTCTCGCACGGAGTCTGGAGATATCCGCATATGCAAACCAACTGCTTAAAAAAAGAGACGAAAAAGCAACGAAAACACCGCTAACACACTTGAAAAAAAAGTGGCCTTGATGAAATGCAAAAATACAGAGCGAAGAAGCAAATTGAAAGGAAAACAATAATAATAAAAAAAAAAGAATGGGCATAGCTTAAGGCTGGCTGGCAGATGGTGGAGAAATCCTCCCCAGGGCCCCTCGCTGGCTCACTGCTCGCTCTAGCTGCTGGTCTGTCCATACATCAATCTCTCTTGTATACTCCGTACAAGGCCCCCTGTCTGCGGCCCTGACATTGTGCGGAATTCAGGAACCTGAGCAAGGGATGAGAAAAGAAAGGAAAGAGAGGAAAACTTCTGCTCTCCAGCCCCCCCCTTGCACTCCAGGGATGATAAGAACACAGTACAGTTCACGATAAGTCGGGATGAGTTTTGTAAGAGCAGGCTGTCTATTGAGCAGATAGATACAGCTACTCCGTACGGAGTGCAGTTTGGAGGTATCAAGCAGCCGTTGCTTGGTGGAAGGAAGGGGATGATAGATACGTCTCTCCTCGAGCTTCTTCCCTCCGCAACCAGCCTCCTACGACTCCGTACGCACGTAACAAATTACATTTTAAAGCCGGACAGAATATTAACAAAAAAAAAAAAAAAGCTAGGCTTCAACCATCCCGTACGCTAGAATGCAAAAAAGAAAAGAAAACTAACGACATATCCAGTGTTTAGTTACGTACTGACATACATATACACTCCGGGGTCTGCGATCAACCAGACAGACAGGCCAGCTCGCCTCAAGGTCCATCCGTTCAACCAACCATTAAGTCAACTGGTCAAAAGGCAGAGCAGCTAAAATTGCATCAACTGGGGGCAAAAGCACCACGCGGACGATCAGTGGCCTGAAACCATGCATAGCATTAGGGCTCAACAGTCAGGGCAACCGTCGCTTATGACAGAGAAAGAAGCAAAGAAGTAAACCAGAATCAGGATAAGAATAAAGGATCCGGATCAGGAACAAGGAGAGACAGACAGGAACAGGAACAGGAACCAGCTCCATGCGAAAGTTCAATATGTTTCCCCGGATCCTGGGATGCCATAAGCATTAGGAAATCGAGTTATATATGCTGTGCGCAACGCTGAGGATGGATGCTCTGCCTCTTTGGCTGTTTTGCGCCACGGTTGCCGCTGTTAGGAAACGCCCCGTCCGATGTCCCTTGAAAGCAGGCCGTCTCGTCCTCGACGCTGGCTGCTGCTATTGGGCTGGCGATGATAGCTAGCTGAAGCTGAAGCTGAAGCTGCTGCCCCAAAGAAGCAGCCAGATGACCTCTTCCTTACTTAGTTATGGAGTAAAGGGGGTTGGTCAAGTCAAAGGGCGTATCCTTTTTTGATAAACTGAGCCCCCTTACCTGACGACAATAGCCTATCGGCCGTCAGAGCAAGCATCTTGATTCACTCAACCGGTTGATAGCCAGTCACCCAGCGGCATCGACTGGAAGGATTGACATTGAAGCGGGACAACTCTTTATCCAGTAACTCAAGCAGCTAGCTAACTAACCGTTGCTTCTTCACCATGTCACGATAACCAACTAACCAACCCAGAAGCTATGTGCTATGTATCATCCCCCCCCCCCCCCAACTCCGTACGCCGTCCACTATCAGCAACCCGCAAGCTCCTCCGCCCATCCCTTTGCCCATTGCTGGCTCTGACCAGCCAACTACCCCGTAACTCACTAACCAGCTAGTTGATAAACGTCAGCGAGCCATGGCCAGATCTCCGATCAAGGTTTGGCTCGTGGCTGCCACGAAACGAACTATTATTTACCTGTTGACTTACACTCGCTGACAACCCTCGCCCGCTGGCCTAGTCTCGTTATTTATATCTTTTTGTCCCTTCTGTCCATCTGCTCGCCCGCCCGCCGCCGCGAGCTAGTTACGGAGTTTATATACATAACTTACATGCTTTTAGTTACCGCCGTATCACAATTACAGGCCCCGTCGTGGCCGTATGGCCGTATCGAACAGGATACGGCGCTGCGTTACGGCGTCATCGACTTTCAATATTTGATACCCGACTGTTTAGCCCATTACAGCCGTCCTCCCCCCCCCCCCCCCCCCAATCGCACGCCTTTTTTGCACACTTCTATTTTGCTATTTTCCTTTTTTTTTCCTCTTGTGCTTTCTTTTCTTTTCTTCTTGGGCATTTATCCTCCGTATAATCAAATCTGGTGATGTCCTCCAAGAATGGTTGTGGTCTCCCGCCTGCGATTTGCCAGGCCTGCTGGGCGATGCTCGTTTGTGGCTGTCCCCCCGAGCAGAGAGAGATGGAGAGAGCCGTTCAAGGGGAGTCCTGGACTACTTAATACTCCGTCTGCGCAGCCCAGCCCGGCCGCTGTGGCCACGGAAGGGGATCTGCCTGGAGTGATGCCTGAGATATCTCGCTGCCTGCCTCTTTCTTCTTGCTCTGCTGCTCCCTGCCGGCCCCCCTGTTGTACAGGTCCATCCCCGGAACGTCGTCAGAACACTCCATCATTATAACCCGGCTATCCCGGAGAAAGGCCTATCAACCCCCCTTTCTGGCTCCCTCCTGGCTCCTGGCTCCTGGCTCTCGCTGCTTGGGCTTTCCCTGCCCTTCTCCAGCCCATCCCTGCCCTCGATTGGCGGTGGCTAAACTCTTTCCTGTGCTAGCTCAACCGTCTTTCTTATGCAACCCTAAACTAAAAGCAGAGGTCGATTCCCTGTCACCGTCGGGTCCTGCATTTGACTTCCTCTGTTGCCCCCTCCTGACTCCCTTGATGTACGGAGGAGACATCCCATATGCCTGCATCCGCCCGACTAATAGCAACCTACATAATATACCCGCCTCCGGCCCCAACAACCGCAAAAGCAAGGCACTCGAGATAAAAATTTCACTCGAAAAGCAAAAAGACCGTCAGTCAAACGGACCGACAGACAGTCAGCCAGTTTCTCTGAGAGACAGACAGACAGAGAGAGAGAGAGAGGGTGAGCAGGAATAAGAAAAAGAAAGAAGCCTCGAACTCCTGCAGCCAGGCTGGGCTAGACTTCATTTTTCTTGACCTGCCTTTTTTTTCTTTTCTTTTACTCTTCCTCTCATCCCAAGTACCTGTCTATCGAACTCTGCCTATATACATTTTACATTATTACTTACATACTTTGCATCGTCCGGCCCTGCTTGGATTTTCTACCCCATAGCCTCTCCTTTCACCCACCTTGCCCTCCTTTTCTCGTTAATCGATATCAGGACGGCGGCTACTAGGACATACTCGTTATCGTTTTCATTTCGGGTCCCCTACCTCCCTCGCTCCTTGTCTCAACTGGCAGCGCGCCATGCCATGTGCTGTCGACTGATTTTCCTCAAGAGGTCCCACCTAACTGCATTGTGAAGTCCCCCTTGTCGGCAGTGCGCCTCAAGCAAGCAGCCTTTAAAGCGCCTACTTTATCTATCACTCCTATCTATACATACAGTCTGCTTCCCTCCCCCCTCTCCCCGCCTTTTACTTTTCTTCAGAGAGGAACTACTGGCGCCATCTTGTGCTAGTTCGAATCATATTTATCAGAGAAGAAAAAGTACCAAGGCAGGCCACCATGGATACAGAAACCCCGCCGCTGCAAGACCATGACTTCGTCAGCTCGCAGTGGGTTGACATGGGAGGATATGCGGCTACTCAGCACCATCAGTTGACGGACTTCACTGGGTTTCAATTTGGTTCGTCACCCATCATGCCAATTGAACCTGCATATAGCATGTCCATGCCTCAGCCGTATACGACACAACACCTGATCCCGCTCACCATGTCCTCTCAATGGCCGAGCATGCTGTCTACGCAGCCCGGGTTTGCGCCAATGCCAGTTGCGCCGATGCCAATGACTCCTATTCCGCCGCAAATACAGCACGTTCAGGCACCACAGCTATCGACACCACCTACTCCACGAAGAACTTTGACCGACGCCGAGCGCCGGCGCATGTGCTTGTATCATCAAGAGAATCCCCATGTCAAGCAGACTGAGATTGGAGGTGAGTAAATTTTTCATCTTTTTTTATCTTTATTTTCGTCATTGTTATTGCGGATAAGCTAACAGGGAACCCATATAGCTATGTTTGGCGTTGAACGAAGGTATGCTGGTGGCTCGTATGTTGGTGTTGGTTAAAAGGGTACAATTGTCTAACCATCTTTACTTCTACAGCACCGTTTCCAAAGTACTCCGCCAAAAGGAAAAGTATCTCTTTCCTGATGATGGCCGTCGATCACCCGTTAAGAAGGCGAAGGGGAAATTCCCAGACATTGAACGGGCCCTGTCAAACTGGGTCAAGAACCACCAGCGCCAGGGCGGAGAGATCAATGATGCCCTGATTAGAGAGAAGGCCATGTTTTTTGCAAGCACTGTGGGCAGCCCTGAAGGCCACGAGAAGATCCTAACATCAAGCTGGCTGGAGAAGTTCAAGCAGAAAAACTACATCGTTAACTCCCCCGGCAGGAAATCCTCTCTTGACATAACCAGCCCAAGGAAGAGATCGACCATCAGGACACCTACTCAACTGTCTCCCATTTCTCCTAGCTCAACCACCACACCTTCTCCCACATCTCCCACGCAGTCTGGGTCAGTACCGGAAGGGGACCTTGTCAATGAATGCAGTGACGATGTCTTTGGTGTTTCACTGCCTCAGGAGGGAACCCCCATTGCAACTCCCACTCTCGCCAGAGCAACAAGCGAGTCGACAATCATCTTTTCCTCTCAGAATCCCTTTGCACCATCCGAAAATACGGGCTTAGGACTAGAGTCAAAGCGAAGACGAAGCCAGACCCTGCCGGTGATGACATCTGGATCCTCAATGGTCAAGGATGAGTCCCCAGAGAGCCTCTCGCCAACGAACATCTTCACACAGCCTGGAGTCATCGAAGAAGAAGAAGACCCTTCTGAATCCATAGACGCACCTGCAATGAAGAGGAATCGCAGCAATCCGGAAATCATCTCCAACATAACTCCCATGCAGCCACCACCGCTTCCAAAATCAAAGAGCATATCCTCCCCCGCAATTTCTCCTACCACCACTCCGACGCAGGATGAAGCTCGCCAGGCACTAGAGCTGGTCCTTAACTATTTCAAAAACCAATCCATGGAGCTGGCGGTATCCGACTACCAGATCATAGGTAAACTCATGGAGAAGCTAAAGCTAGCACATGGCCAGCCATACATCCAGCCCATGAAATCCACTACGTCTCGATCGAAAATCCATACCGATAGACCTCGAGTTAGCAAGAAGAGAAGCATCCACACGCTATAACCCGATCCCTTCCCAATCATAGCAGCGTCTACGCCGTTTTCTTTCTCTTTTTCTTTTGTTTTTGTTTCTCGTTTGTTATATCCTGCACGGCATCCCCATCCATTTAATACGATCCCATGTGTTTTATTCCCGGTTCATTACTTTCAACGTTCACGACTATTATTCCCCATTACGCAAAATACACCGTCATTTCCACTTTTTTTTTTACATCTCTTACTTACCTAGCTTACCCCTTTACTTCGTTTGGGCAATCATCCATGGTACATTCTGGACGGTTTCAAAGCAGGCCATGTCGAGTTAATCTGCATTGCTATACTTAATGTCACCCATTCATTACCCCCTTCTTTTCCCCTTTACCTCTTATCAGCTACACCTTTTTTTTTTTCATTTTTCTGTTATTCGCAATGTTATGCCCCCCTCCTTCTTTTATATCATTCATGTGCTGCATTTTTTCTGGTATTGAGGGGAAACTACCTTTCACCTATACCAACTCAACATATCCATTCCTCGTCATCCCGTTTATTTTATTTTATTTTTTTCCTTTTTGTCTTTATGCTATGTTATTCATTCTAGGGGCTCGGAGAGTATTTACAACGTCTACCGCTCGCGCGGGCTGGGAAATGGGGGTAGGACAGGCAACTGGGACTTGGTTCATTTCTTGAATTAACTAACTATTCTTCCTTTTCATTTTTGCTCTTTATCTCTTTGCTACCTTAACTACATACCCCCCTAAGTAACTAGTCACCTCCCTAACTATCTACTCATTCATTTCCTTTTTTTTTTTTTTTTTCTTTCTTATGCAGTTTTGAATCGTGCCAGGCAGAGGTGGACAACAACATTGGAATTTACAAGGCAATTTGGAATCCGTAGCGGGAGGATGCAGAAAAGACAGACACCATATTAGCTAGCTAGCTGCCAAATAACAATTTTCTGAGCTTGTCATCTACCTCGTCCGTTCTTATGCGAATAGCAGTAACACTCTGCGTGCAGATTTGCGCAAAATCGCATATCCCTATTCGTTGCTTTTCCATGTACAGTCTCACAACAGCTCTCTGGCAGCCTGAGCGGCTGGCTGGCTCTTCTCTGGCTTTCGAGTCCCGAACTTCGACCTGGCCAGGGCGTCGAGAAGACGCTCGGTGACCCTTCCTCGCGGGTACGGCGTTCCCTGTCTACCACCGCAATCGTCATCCCCTTCGCCTTTGCCTTCGTGACCCGTCCTGTAAGTTAGCAAGTCAGGCTCTGCGTCCTGCCAACGCGGCCACCACCCAAGACCAACTAACTAATAGCAAAAGAGCGAAGCGAAAAGGTAAAAAAAAAAAAAAAAAAAAAAAAAAGCAAAAGAAATAGAGTACGAGAAGTCTTGTCGTTCCATCGGTTGTCCCAGTCTGCTATATTTATTTTGTCTATTTACCGTTGCATCGGGTCAATGGAAGATATGGAGGGCGTGTAGGATGTCAGTGTGCATGTAGGTAGGGGGTAGGGATACAGTGGAGAGGGAGGAAGAAGGTCGATGCCACGGCCACTGCTCACGGCATGCAGATAAGTAGCTATGATGTAACAATGTATATAACCGTCCAATATAGTTTAGGCCGACAGGGCGCTTATGCGGAGAAAAATCAATGGGGATGAGCGGTCAGGTAGGTTGCATGAACGATATCGGAAGTTATACTTGGTTTCCGCGGGAGGCATGACAGTGCTGAACGCTGTCGGGCAACATGGATCTGTGTGCAGGCGGGATAGAGATGTTGGTGAAAAAAAAAAGGGGGAGGGAGAGAATATGAAGCCAGAGAGAGGGAGCAAGGGAGAGGTGGATGGCGGCATGATAGAAGTGACAGCAAGGTACTCTCTGTGTACTCTGCCGTGCCAGGCAAGATACAAGATATGGACCGGTCGCAAGAGCAAAAAGGCCCGTTCTCAAGTCAAGCAGCTCTCGGTGCATGAGTGTAACGACAGACCCCTGGTACTGGTCATCCGTGTGTTAGAGTCTGTTGCCACTTTGAGCAGTCCCAAAGGAGTATTCTATCAAGTCAATGCCGTCCTGATGGGATCGGGCGAGAGAGAGAGTGTGTGTGAGCGTAAGTGGGCGCATAAAGGAAGGGCAGAAAAAAAGTCAATAATATTAAACATATATACAAGGGGGTAATGGAGCATTAAATAGATACGTCACCAAGTTTAACGGACAGGCCAGGAATAAGGAAAGTGAGAGAGAAAAGGGAGGAGAGGTGAGTGAGGAAAATCATCCATTGGCTGTTGTAATTGATGCAGTCGACCATGAAACTCCTCGTTCGTTCATCAGCTCGGTCACGCTATGCTCGCCCATTTCAGGAATCAGCTTAACGAGAACGAGCTCGACAATCGAGTAGATGAGATGCTTGTTACAGTAAGAGTCTGAAAACAGATCGAGGAGCTCGTGTTCGATGGCGGATAGTAAGGCATCATCTTCGCCCTCCTTGTAATCCCTCGATACCTTACCTGAGTTGGACTTTGGCAGATCAGGGCCGTCATCGGTGGCCTTCCCGTCTTTATTATTGCGATCATGACTGCCCTGAGCTTGGA
The DNA here is from genome assembly GCA_003664465.1 of Trichophyton mentagrophytes. NCBI lineage: Eukaryota > Fungi > Ascomycota > Eurotiomycetes > Onygenales > Arthrodermataceae > Trichophyton > Trichophyton mentagrophytes. The sequence continues at coordinate 18,292 of QQSR01000170.1, forward strand.
GGGTTTGTCGATGAGTGCCTGGCCCACCATGTTGACCATCTTGACGGCTCGGATTTGAATCGTTTGCCAGTCCCGGTTCAGATCCAGCGCTTGGTAGAGGCGAGTCAATTCTACTATTAACCGAAGACTCGGGAACGCTGGATTGAACAAACGGGTCCGGCTTGTCCTTGGCCGTGATACTGGCTGCCTCTGAGAAGGAATTCCTATCTGTTTGATGAATTGCGAAAAGAGTCAAGGCGATCCGACGAGGAATCAATGCGAGTATACTCGCAGCACATGCCCGCTTAATCGCTTTCACCTCTGCTGCAGATTGCTGTTCGGATCCAGACGAGGAAGCGTCTACCACGCTGGCTCGAGGCGAGGCTGTATTAAGCGATGCCTGCGTCTCCTGTAAGGCATTGCTGCTGCTAGTCTGGATGCGATTTTGACCGTCAGTATTTGAACCGCTGCTGGCGAAGGTGCCGATCTCGGCGTCTGAACCAGGGGTGGAAGGCTGCTGATGTTGTGTGGCCGCAGAAATCCCGGAAACTCGCGTTAGGCTGGCCCTACCATTAATTGGGAAGACTGCGGTTCGGATCGCAAGCAGCAGAGACGGCAGGATTGTGGCAGTCAGGAGATACTTGCGAATACAATCACGAAGAAATCTATTACCAAATCGTTAGCAATGTCATTCCCCTCAGGAGCACTCGAGCAGCAAAGAAGGACCCTGAAGGAAGAATAGATAGACGAGGGGGAAAATTAATGCAGAAACTAGTCTCAAAAAATAGTAGGAGCTGGTTAAACGAGACTGCAAGGGTAACAAAAGGCACATTCGTGGACAGAAATGGAAATACAAAAGGAAAAAAGGGCACTGGTTGGTTGGTGGTGGATGGATGAATCGCCATGCCAATCGGCGCCCAGTGATGCTGAATCCTGAAGAATGCAAAAGGTTGGAGGCTTGCGGAAGGGAGGAAGGCCCGTCCCACAGATCAGCGCGGAGGAGGATGGATTGATTGCTCGATGCACATTGGATATCAAAGAGAAAGGCGCATGCACTCCGTACTCGAGTAAGAATGCCCGGCCGCGCAAGGGGAAGCCGTAGTCGTATTGTAACGGAGCCCGGTAAGGAAAACAGAGACTGGTAATACGAATACCAGGGTATCAATACGCTAATACCGCGTACGCATGGTGACGATACGGGGTTCTCATTCTTTTTTTTTTTTAATTTTTGCTTTTGCATCTCTTTTTTTGCTCTTTTGTGGTCCTCTTGAGTCGCTTGGAGCATGGAGATCCTGATTGGGCGCAGCCCAACCCTCCATAAAATCAAGTGACTGAAGTCCTATGCATGAAACTGGAAACTCAAAATGAGATCCCTGCCATGCGATCTGATTGCTTGAGGCGTTCGTTCAAGATCGATGTTTGGATGGAGCACGGGTGAATGACGGCCCTTCATCCATCCTATCAAGGGCGTAGGTGGGGAGAGGCGAAGAAACGGGCGGGCTCTTCGATAACAAAAACGCAAGAAGTTTATATGGGGACCTCAGATTACCCAACGGTCATGGCGAAAGGGAAACGGGAAATGGCATGGGCAAAGCAAAGCAAGAAGTGGGCTTGACCCTCAAAACAAACTCGCAAACTCACCTGTCAATCACTCCATCTGCCGTTCCAATTTTGCCTGGGCCTGTCAGCAGAAGGTGGTGGACAAGGGCCAGAATCCCTCCAAGCCATGGCATTCGGCCTGGTATGTCAAGCAGCTGCGAAATCACGCTAAAGATTCGATACCCCAAAACGGGCAATCGCACGATGTTACCCTTGGATCGGGAGGGGGTTGCCTCTTTAGAGTTGATGCTATTGCTAGCATATGCTGGGGATGAGGTTGCTGTCGTTGACGGTGATGAAGATGAGACACGAAACAACCCCAAAGCCACGAACCGAGATGCAACATAGGCTATATAGCAGTATTGCATCAAGTTGAAAAGGGTTGATAGGAGGACCGATTGGCTTCTCTGAGTCGAATAACTGCCAAAGTTAGATGATCGTTCCTGATCAGGTTCGGGATCGCCTTTTTCTAGATTGCCACTGTGGTCGTGTTCCACACCATCACTTTGAGATTTTTGGTTCAAGCTCGCGAGAGTTTTCGAGATGGCATCCCAGATAAACCACCCTTCAGAAACTTTCCCACTGACAGCCCCTCCCAAGAGTAGATCGGCCAATATATCTCCAACCAATGTTCGTAAGCAAACATTCTGCAAATCTTCTGTGGGAAGAAGCACGGCCATAGCTCCGTGGGCCAGAAGCTGACGGTATATTTTCTCGGCCTCTCGTTGTTTCGCACCATCCTCGTCACCAGGACCAGGGGCTGGTGATAGTGCTGGATGTGGGTGCAACGTATGATAGACCACACGCAATCGACGGCTTGAATCTTCTGCTCTTGCCGAGCTTTCACGGGCGGTTCGGTACGCTGCCGTCATTCGTCATTAAGACAAGCTCATTCATGACAACCCCTGTGGACCTCTTGAATCGATATATACATGAATGTATATATAAATCCCCGGAGTAAAGCAAAAAACAACAACAGATTATGGTGGCTTACCAATGATATGAGCTTCTAATAATGAAGGGATCTCATCAAACAGTAGCGTCTCCACGTCGACCCGTCGTAGTCTCTGCTCCAATGCCCTAGTGCAATGCGCAATAAGCTGGACGACTTCCTCCGTGAAGAGGGTATCAGGGGTGATCTTCGAGTACCAAGAATGGACAAACTCTTTCATAACAACAGCCATTAAAGCATAGAGCTGGAGATCAACCTCATTCATGCTAGTTAGTGGGGGGAGCAGCTCCTCAAGCGGACGAGGGCTGCCACGATCCAGGCCACCATGGCCACTGGCGTTCGGGCATAAGACTCGGCGAATCAAGGCTGTTGTGGCTTTGTCGCTGGTTGCATTCAACTGAAGCCGGTCTGGGGCATGTTTATTGCGCTGGTGGACGCGGGATGACGGCCGGGATGTGGGAGGGGATCCATGGGAAGGAATTGAGACTGTTGGTATTTTTGCTTTCGATTTCGAAGCAGGCGGCCGCAGACGTCCTGAGAGTCCAGGCATCTCCAATCACGGGAATGCCAAGGCATATGTCGGTCCAGAGCTGGATCATTCATGGACACTAGCAGAAGCAGTCGAGCTGTTTACTGCCACCCATGAGGCGGACGTCCGTTTGCCAGAGTCTCGAGAGAGGGTTGCCAAAGTGTTGACACTTCGACGTCTGACGTCTTCCTGCATCGAAAGTTGAAAAGAGCGCCAAGCCGGGAAGAGCCAAGCCAAGCCAAGCCGCATGCTGACTAATGCGAGCTTATCGATAACGGTAATTCGATGGGAATGCACGGGCCGTCGGATTTGCGCCGGAGAGTTGCGACTTCTCATCTTCTCTTCGGCAGAGTCAAGGACACAAGGGACGTTCGTGCAGTTGAGACGTCGATATACCAGCAATCATGGGCTCGATTTCAGCGTCGGATGATAGTCGTATCCCTCTCTGGCTTGATTGCGATCCAGGTGAGTTCACTCCTTGCTTTCGTCGTAAACGCTCTTGCTAATTGATACGTCATAGGCCATGATGTGAGTACCCCCGGCAAAGACAAGGGACGCAGCAGAGCAACGTCTAACAAAGATAGGATGCGTTTGCGATTTTGCTTGCTGCCCATCATCCAGCACTGAGGCTGCTTGGCATAAGTACAGTGCATGGCAATGGGTCTTTGGAAAATACAACAGTCAATGCCGGGAGCATTCTTGAGGCCATTGGGCGTCCCGATATCCCCGTGTATCCCGGCGCGAAGAAACCGTTCTGTCGCAAAGCCGTTCACGCAGAGGATATACATGGTACCACATAATTCATCAAGACCATATACAATAATACTATATTGCTAACACAAGTTGCCTCCTAGGAACATCCGGCATTGACGGGACAGACCTTCTTCCTGCTCCAACCAAACCAGCGGTGACCAATGTCTCTGCATATATCGCCATGAGGGATGCTCTTTTATCACAGCCCAAAGATACTGCATGGGTTGTAGCTACTGGAACCCTTACCAATGTAGCTATTCTGTTCGCTACATTTCCTGAAGTTGCGGAACATGTCCGTGGTGTTAGTATCATGGGTGGTGCCGTTGGCGGAGGCTTTTCAAGTGTCCCCATCAGCCAGAAACAAGGAGACGAGTCGAGAGTTGGAAATATAACTCCTTGGGCGGAGTTCAATATATACGTGAGTTTCTTGAACCCTCATATATTGTCTGCAGAGAACCTGACAACCTTCTAGTGCGACCCGGAATCTGCAGAGTCGATTTTTTCATCCCCAGTCCTGGCGCCAAAGACCACACTGGTGACTGTCGATTTGACGCATCAAGTACTGGCTACAAAAACTGTGCAATCACGCATTTTGGGGATCAACGGCGAAGCCGGAGAGAAACAAAATCCTACAGTCCTTCGACAAATCCTTCATGCGTTACTAATGTTCTTCGCTGGGACTTATGATACTGTTTTCGGAATAAGCGCTGGCCCGCCTCTCCATGACCCTCTTGCAGTCGCCATTTTGCTCTCCAACCTCAACGACCAAGCTAGGACGGCAGCTAACCTTAGGGAACAACTAGTATTTGACGACGCAAACGGCACGAGATATGATGTTTCTATCCATACAGATGGACTTCATCACTGTGTTGAAGGCGCCGACTTGCAAGGTGAAATTGGCCGTACATTTGTCAAACCGTGTCCTGCGGGAGCAAAGGGGGTCACCATTCCGCAGAGCCTCGACGTTGATAAGTTTTGGGAAACTATTTATGATTGCTTGGATCGAGCTGATCAATGGAACTTGGAACGGACTCGAACGACCTGATGACTATCCGATTCGTTATTCCTTGTCCCCCTTTTCGCTTTCTGTTTTGGATTTCACTGATATCTTTCACACCATACTTGTTGTAGATTTTTGTTTATATCTGAAAGGTTTCTTTCATGGTTAGATCAGGTCACTGGCATTGGATAGAGTCTAGAATAGGATATAAGTCAATTAGATTGGATCTTCAAATGTGTCGTATATTTATGATAATATTATCTACTATACTAACTACCACTCACGAATACTACCATCTGGTCCAAAGAAGCCAGTAGTAACCCAGGGCTTTGCACCTTTAGAAACCCTTCTCACCTCCTCCTCATCCACTTCTATCCCCAGCCCTGGCCCCTCCAAAGCCTTCACATATCCATCTTTAACATCAAATACACTCCTGTCCTTTATATAGTTGGTAATATCATACTCCTCTCCAGATTCCGTGGTATTGTAATGGATCCCCAGGCTCATCTCCTGTATCACGAAGTTCGGGATCGACAAATCGACCTGCATGCAAGCTGCCAAAGCAATAGGACCCAATGGGCAATGCGGAGCAATAGCAACATCGTACGTTTCAGCCATGGCGGCGATGCGCCGGAGCTCGGAAATACCGCCGCAGTGGCTGATATCGGGTTGTAGGATATCGACACTACCGTCTTCGAGGAAGCGTTTGACATCCCAGCGACTATACAGACGCTCCCCTAGCGCTATGGGAGTAGTTGTTTGGCTGGAGAGCTGCTTGATGCCCTCTGGGTGTTCGGAGAGCAGTGGCTCCTCGATGAATAGGGGCTGAAATGGCTCAACCATCTTAGCTAGCTGTTTGGCCATGGGTTTGTGAAGTCGGCCATGGAAGTCCAGAGCAGCATCGAGGCCTAGGTTCTTGACTGTCTTCAGTCTTTCGACGCTGGCTTCGAGGGTACGTGGAGAGTCCAGCCAGTTGATGTCTTCTGTAGCATTCATTTTGATAGCCTTGAATCCCTGGGCGAGCCTTGATAGACCAGCTGCCTTTACATCAGCCGGTCTGTCGCCGCCAATCCAGGCGTAAACGGATATCTTATTCCGCACTTTACCACCCAGTAGCTGGTAGATGGGGACTCCGAGCCGTTTGGCCTTAAGATCCCAGAGTGCAATATCGATACCAGACAGGGCTGACATGAAGACTGGGCCTCCGCGATAGAAGCCTTGTCTCCATGCTGTCTGCCATATATGTTCAATGTCACTGGCATTAGACGGTTAGCTTTTTTACTACACTTTCATCTGTGAGGATAGTTAACTAGTTAGGTAGTCTTACTCTGCTTCGTAACCCTGGATCTGTCTGCTAAAGGCATTCAAAATCCCTTCGATGGACTCTGAGTGACCCTCGAGAGTGCTTTCACCCCATCCGTAGCCGCCTTGTTCGTCCGTTATCTTAACGAAGAGCCATCTGGGGAGTACTCGAAAGTGTTCTATGGTCTTGATTTTCGCCATGGTAGTTTCGTGGGTTTGGAATATTTATAGAGAGAGAGAGAAGACATCCGCATCTGAACCTTTTATACTCGAGGGTGGATCTTGATTACCTCGGGCAAGGCATAGCACAGGATACTCCTATTGTACTTTACTCTACTGTCAACTATAGTGCCATTGCAGGTTGAACGGTAACGTGGAGAATAGCAGTAGTCCTAGGAGTATGAACAGTCTTCTGGTTGTATCCTTCATGTACTATCGACTCTTAACAATCAACCATCGATGCTCTACTATCCCTCAATGCCTCCGGTCACTGGCATCTGGCTTTGGAGTTTAGACATGGCAAACATGCCGTACACCTGTAGCTGTGTGCGTCTTTGCTCGGAGTAACCCCCCGGGCTATATTAGCTGGAGTAACTGACACTGTCAATGAATCATATCTGAGATATTGGCCTTGTACCACCGGGTCACAGGGAGGGAATCCTGTCCTATATGCCTCCAAGCTCCTGATATAGGCTTATATCACAGATAATAGGTGGTTCTCGGCTCCCTTTCCAGCTGGAAGACGCCTTTTATAAACAGCAACCAAAGGGGCCTCACTCGTAGCCACAGGAAGTTGTCGACAAAGCCCGCACATGGCAGCCATGAAGCAATTACCAGGCCCAGCCCGTCGCTGCATGCGTAGCCGGTATATCGACGGACGGCGTTCGGCCAGAGGATCGAGTCGAGCTGGGCCATGGTCGAGTTCAAACCGGGATATCAGCATCCTGCTGCCCACGTCGCTCGCACGCCGCAACGAGGGAGGGTATCAAGACAGCCGGACAGCCAGCATCCTCTCCATCCAGGCCGGCCTGCAAGTCTGCCACCTCCAGCTATTCTGACAGCAGGCAGAGGCAGTTTTTCCGGTTCAGCAGTCCTGGTTCTGTCCAACCTCAAGCGCTGGAGAAGCGGGCAGGCAGCTCCCTCTTCGTCTCCCTCTTCCTCCCCCTCTTGTCCCTCGAAACTCCTCCGTCTCTTCGTCTCTTCGTCTCTTCGTCTCCTCGAGCATCGCCGTCGTCTGCGTCTCGTCCGCGCCATCAACTGACTCTGCCGACTGCCGCTGGCCTTCGAGGCCGTCGAGAAGAAAAGCAAACAAGGACGTCATTTGACCCAGCCAGGGCGGAATTACCTGGCGCAACCTGTCGTACTTTTGCCTCCGCAGCGACGCCAGCGACAGCGACAGCGACAGCAACAGCAACAGCAACAGCACCACCCGGTCAACGGCTTCATGTCTTCAGCTGGCGATCGCACCTGGAAGCCAGCGCATCGCCATGCCGCCGACTCGCAGTGACAGCAGTGCCAGCAGCAGCCCGGTGAGACAGCCTTCTTTCTTCCTCTTCTCCCGGCCCTTAAAATCAACATCTTTTCCCCCGATCTTGGCGTATCTTTCTCCATCCGCCGTCTCTACCTTTTTTTTCCCTTCTTCTTCTTCTTCTTCCTCGTCTTCTCTCCTCCCCCCTTCAACACTCGCCTGCGTATTTATTGCTCCTTTGCTGACGAGACGGCTGCTTCTTGCGTGTTGAACGATAGTATCCGCCTGTTGAACAGCCGGAGACGCCAGCGACATCCGTCACTTCGCCGTCGTTAAGCTACTACCTGCAGCAGCTCGAGTCCTTCGCCAGCCCGGTACCAGACCTGGCCGCCACCCTCATGAGCAACCCAGAAGATGAGATACACAGCGAAAACATCCACTTTCTTCGAAGCAGAAGACGGTCGTCGACGGAGCTCTCGCCCTCGCGTGCCCGTACCCGCAGACGCCAGCTCGGTGGAGGCGGCGGCGGCGGCGGAGGAGGAAGAGGAGGAGGCGTAGGGGTGGGTGCCGGTGCAGGAATGGCCGATTCGCCTCACGATTCCGTTGACCTGGGCGGTGACCAGTACATGCCTAGATCGCATCAACAGTATACCTCCGGCCATGGACAGAGGATACCAATCATTCGCCGACGGGGAGCCATGAACATCAGCCACGGCCCGGCCTACGAGGGTCCTCCCCAGCAGTCGAACAGGATATACAGCTGGGCCCCGACGCAGGACGAAGAAGGCGGTCTCTACGTCCGCACCGACCCATTGCATCCTCGAGACGAGATATGGTTCGACCGGTCAGCGTCTTCTTCTTCCAGAGACGAGGACGGCTCGCTTTGGAGTCATCTGCCGAGAGAGCTCAGAGGGACGGCCCAGTTGGCGTCGGAGTCATCGCCCGAAGAGCAGGAAGGCGGACGTGCTGTGGGAGCGCCAAACATGCCTCTGGCACGAGACAACCCGGCCTTGGTCACCGCAGCCATCTTACAGTCTGTCAGAAGAAACCACAGATACTCACCCAGAGTGCGATCGCCGCAGAACCAGATGCAGGACGGTGAGAGAGCCAGCCGACCAGATGACGGCCGAGACAGGACCATTAACACAAGTACCAACGGCTACAACAGCTACAATAACAACAACGATTTTGCCACACCTCTCTCCTTTTCACCCCAAGCGAGGCGCTCAAGTCCTCGGTTACCACCACCTGCTCGCATCGACTCGTCGAGAAATTCCGATATTCGCCGCATGTACCTCAAAGACCCCTCTATTGACCGCCTCAGGGAGGCCATCCAGTACCTGGACCGAGTCCGTTTCTCAAACTCTTATGAGGAAAGCCTTTCCACCGCCGCAGCCGGAGGCTTTGTTCAGTTTGAGTATTTCCTTCGCAACGAAGATGACTTCATCCTCGACACAGGCTCGATTGCCGGCCCAGGCTACTGCTCCTGGCTGAGCCCTGGCACCGTTTTCTCTGGCCAACAGCAAGCGACTGCATCGACTGCAATGCTGCCACACAGGCTCCTGGGAACCACTCGCCCCTCGACAGAGTCTAACACCGCCTCGGGCGTTGAAAACCGCATAAGCGTCTACACCAGCAGTGGCCGAAGTTATTGGGCAAGCAATATCATGGGCAACAACAATAACAACAACAGCAGCAGCAACAACAACAACCACCACAGTAGCAACAATAACGGCAGCAGTAGCAGTCAAGACCCAGAGCCTGCAAAGACAGAAAGCTGGCCTGTTAAAGTGACCATACATAACGTTGACTATCAGACCATGACCTTGTCTGGTACCATGGAAGCATACAACATCCCTGACAAGTCGGCCAACAACCAAGGAGCGCACATAATCACCTACCTGGAAGGCGAAATTATCGATTTCAATACCCATACCCTGGAAACTAAGAATTTCAATGCCGGCCCAGAAGTTGATAGCTGCTACTGGAGGGAGTTGGAACCATTTAAAAACCTGACGTATGACGAGATTGTCAAGAATCTCGTCAGCAAGAAATGGGTCTCAGAGAAGTTATCCAAAGGATGGATCCTGATGAGATGGAAAGGTGAATAGCACCCACTATACTCTAGTTTTACCTTACATTCATATGATACTAACGCTAATTTCTTCAGAACGATGCTTTGTTTCTCCATCTCATTCTCGCCAGGGGCTGACTATATCTGGGTTCTATTACATCTCCGTCCATCGTGAAACCGGCCGCATCGAAGGGATGTATTATGACCCTGGAAGTTCTCCCTACCAACAACTTTCTCTTGACCCGATTTTGAAAGACAAGATGGTTTTCCCTGCCTATAAATTTAGATAAGCGGGCCGCAGGATCTCGGTGCTGTTTCTTATCTTCTTGCTCGACTTGAGTTGTCTATTTTACCTGCAGACATCTTGTACATATTCTTCTCCTGTTTCCTATTGTCCCTTTTTTTTTTTTTTTTTTTTTTTTTTTTTGCTCTCCGTTCGGCGTTAGAGCGCTACTTTTCTGTTCCCTTTGTTACTTGTATAGCTGCTACCGTTCTAGCTGTCGTGAACTATTAATATACCCACCCACTCCAGTGTCTTCTATGCGTAGGCAGGCAATGCGTTAAAAGTGTTGTTTGTTCATCCTTTTTTTATTTTATTTTTTTCAACATTAACATGTCTTATAGGTACATGAATTCCTCCAAGAAGGGCATATATCGAAGGAGATATCAAAGTAACGAAGGAACCCAAGTTGGCCCTGGTCTCGTTCCAGTTACAGAACATCCACAAAGATAACAGTATGCCCTGCGCTTCCCGGATCCACACACCAGTTCACGTCAACAGTACAGCACGACCTCATCGAAATACTTGCGCAGGAGGCGAGATCGTAGTTGAACGAGAGCATTTAAAAGATAGTAATTAACGTTGGAGCATTTACTGCTCGGTCTGGAAGTAGTTGAGAAGGATGGAACGCTCCTGGGACTCCTCACCCCAGTCCTTAAGGACAACGCAAGAGCAGTTGACAACCTTGCGTGGGTTACCCTCACGGTCGAGAACGCCTGATCAAATGGGTTAGCCACCTATATTCCGGCAAAAAAAAAAACCGACTAATAACTAGGCACGTTAAGGCGACTTACAAAGTCCAACCCATTCACCCAACATCTTGCCATCGGGGACCTTGATGAGAGGAATCTTGTGCTCGGAGCAAAGGGCAATGACGAGCTTCTTGTAAGCTTCCTCCTCGCATCCCTCGTTCAGGACACACATATGGGCCTGGCGACGGTCAAGAGCCTTAGCAGCCTCGCGGAGACCTCGGGCAAGACCATCATGGATAAGAGCGATCTTCAAGACACCCTTCAATGCGTCCAGGACAGACATGGAGCTGCCTGCGGTGGCATTGGCGGAAACTTCAACTTCATCAGCGGCAACGACGCCGGCGTTCGAGGTGGTCTCTTCTCCGTCCGACTGGAATTGAGCGATCTGTTAGCCTGGAATTGTTCTGCTTTCCTTTCCCGTTGTGGTGGTGTATCATAGTATATTTGCGATAAGCGGGTGCCGAACGCTGGCGATGGAACATTAGCCTGGCTGGAATTAAACGTACCATTTTGATTGATTTCAAGGACACTTCCTAAATGTCGGATGATCCTCAAAGAGTTATGTATATGTGGTTGATTAAAAGGGAGAAAGAGAAATCGAGGTTGAAAAATGCTGATCGGAAATATTTTTTTTGTGGGTGTGCCCTAAAGTGTGCTTACGTAAGATAGTCACCCACCCGCCTGCGGCTAACGGTGCAAAGGCCGAAGGAGAAGGGTAATCAACATGAGGTGGGAGCACTGGAAGCGTGCTGAGTCTCGTATAGGGAGAGATCACGGACAAAGTAAAAAAGAAATAATAATATAAAAAATGGAACAGCCAACGACCAACAACCCGGCCAACCAAATTCCGGGCATCCAAACACTCACACATGAGACAACAAGAGAACAACAAACATAGATGCAGGAAAGACACAGACAGAAGAACCCTGCGCATGTCCGGCCATCCCACCTTTTCCAGAAAACCCCCTAGGCGCCTTGAAATATGCATCTACATACAAAAGCCCAATGATCACCGGTTGAAGTAATCTAACGTTCCGTGTCGCCAAAATGATGAACGCAGCCGTTTTACGGGATAAAAAAAACTCGAACAATATGGTGGCAAGTAAACAGGCAGCAGGAGGTATGTTGCAAATGGGCAGAAAACGAATAAGAAACGCTGGACAGTGGAATAAACAATAGAGTAAAGGAACCGTGCGGCGGGATGCCAGAGGTGACATCTCAGGGAATTGCAGGTTATGGTCTAGGAGCTGTGGTTGACACCGTTGGGCTCGGAAGTACCATTGATCAAGGGGTGGTGAGAAGAGTGATCTCCATTGACAATGTGCGATTTATCCTGGAGTGAGGCAGAGGGCTCCGGGTCGATATGCATGCTAACAAAAGTGATATTAAGACCGTGAAGATGCGGAATATGCGGAACCAGATCCATAAAATCAGAGCACTGGTTGCGCAGTTAGCTTCTCTGTTTTTCCTTCTCCTTTGCAGCAGGGACGGTGACATACCTTTACCCAGAAAACATGCTCCATCTTCTCATACAATGGTTTAGTTTCCTGGTAGATGCGAGAATAATCATTTACGCCAGCTTTGACAGGGTTGAGTTGTTGAGGATTCGATAGCATGGGCCCGCTACAATCCCAGATATTGCTTCTTTGAGTAGGTGTGGCAACTCTCTTCTCCCAACTGGGGTCTACAGGTTTTGGTTAGCACAATATTCACGATTTCGAAAAACAAATCGTGGAGAAACCTACATTGTGACAACTGAAGATCGTTAGTCGCAAGTAATAGAGCAACGTAGAAATTCAGAATCCATTTCTCATTCTTCAGCTCGGGATCACAAAGTGGCTCGAGGTCATCTCGTGTCGCTTGCAGGATGGGCATGACCCTTTTGAGGAATTCATGACTCCTAGCTCGCGGGTCATTGGCACCGATTAGATTGGCAGCAGTGCGGAGACGATGAGGGAGGGCATCCCGTCGTCTCTGTTCTTGTTCCTCTTGTTCTCTCCGTATACGTGCCAGGCGGAGGCGTTCTTGTTCCACTCTTCGCTGGTGCTCCTCTTCTGCTTGGCGGGCTCGTCGCTGTTCTATCTCCTTGCGCTTGCGTTCCTCCTCTTGTTTTCGCTCTTCTTCCTGTTTCTTCCGCTCTTCTTCCAACCTTCTTTCTTCTTGCTCGGCTTTCTCGCGTTCAATAATAGCCGCCTTTTCAGCAGCTATCTTGGCAGCTTCTGCCTCTTTCCGCGCTTTTGCTTGAGCCTTTTCCGCTGCTCTTTCAAGCTCCGCTTCCGTAGGAGCATGCTCCTTCTCAGCGTGTCGTTCATGCTTAGCCTTAACCACCGCGTTGCTTTCAGATGGCGTTTCGGCTTTAACACCAGAGTCGGAAACTCTGCGTTTGACTTTAGCGGCAGTAGGGTCGCGAGAAGTAGAACGATGCTTGTCGTTATGGCTTATCGAATGGTCAGCGGCTTTAGAACCCTCCGCCTTTAAGCCGAGACTGTCACGGTGAACCGAACGCGGCTTAGATGTTTGAGTATCATTTTCGACCTTCGATTTTGATCCCTCAACGGTAGCTTGGGGCTGGCTTGAATGTTCACTCGAGAGTATCCGTCGTTTCTTGACGTGTTTCTCGCGAGCCTCTTCACTCTCATTATTTCGAGGTTTGGATGGCTTTGGTGAGACACTATTTCGAGAACGTTTCAAGATAGAGTTGCGTTTCTCCGACCTTGAACCATTATCATTTGAATCTTCAGTGATACCTGCTTTGGATACATCTTCACGGCCGGAAAACGAGTCCGAAGACATTACACTTGGTCTTCGTTTGGCATGGTCTGGTGGTGGTCGTCCAGCAATGAGACGACGACGTTTGATAGGTTCTTCACCATGTTTATGAGGTGTGGCTTCCCGTGGGCTACGGGAGTCAGATGGCACTTTTTGTTTTCTGTCAGACTGCCCGTGATCTCTTTCATCCATTAAGCCATGGGAGTCTTCCCGGGTTGACATTTTGTTTGCAGGCAATCTTTCCTTCGTGGAAACTACACCATCCGCTCTCTTTCTTTCCTTTTGTAGCTTCAGTTCTTTTGACCCTTCTTCGTTTTGGCGATGGGACGGAGCACCCTTACTCGAGCTCTTGCGAACGACGGAAGCCGGAGAGGGGGAGTCACGATCCGGTCTTTTGGCAACTTTGAGTGGATCTCGCGGCCGTCGTGGAGACCTTGACTCGCCTTTCTGGGCTTTAGGATGCGCACTGATATATTCGTCGTATGCTTCTTTCAGTAGGTCCCGCTCCAGTTCCCAGTTATCACCTCTGCGTTCTTCTGCAAGTTCAAAAAATCGACGATTCTTGTGGTCCGTACGTGTAGGGTTAAAGCCTGGTTGGTCCAATAGGAGTTTAATGACGTCAATATTACCTCTTCCGATTGCCGCCAACATGGGAGTGTCATGGCCGGCTCTGTGGTTGCCATTAGTTAGAGGCTCTGGATCAGGGTCTGGGTTCCCCATTCCAAGCAAAAGTCCAAGCACTTCATCATGACCACCTTTTGCTGCTGCAATCAGGGATTCCGTATCCGCCTTCTGGAGGATATTGAGGATGGTAGCTACTCCGGCCATGTCACCCTTTGCAGCAAAAAGTCGAAGATTTTCGAAAGTTGGTTTTGTCCACAGCAGATCATTTCGAGTAGCTTCACTCCTAACGGTTTTCCGTCGGTTAAATTGTGGTGGAGGGCTCTGAGCGTGGTGGGGAGGGGAATCTGGCGAGCTTGCAGCTGATGCTCCTCTGGAACGAGGATCCTTAGTTGAGGAAGTCCCTTGTCCACTGATATCATCCGACTTCCGCCGTCTGTTACCACGGCATTTAGCTTCAGCAAGAACGCGTCGTAGTTCATGCCGGTTCTCATTGTCAGATGGAACAAGGTCATATGGTTCATCACCCTTTGCATTGCCAACACGGGGATTTGCACCAGCGTCTAAAAGTATTTTAACAACATCCAAATGTCCATTTTCCACCGCATCGATGAGAGGTGTATCGCGATCAATGTTCTTGGTGTGAATATCGCAACCGGCCTCGATTAGGAATTTCACGATTTCAGCACATCCTTCAAGAGCAGCAATCTGGAGTGGCGTGTTTCCTGCATTATCGGGAACATTAAGGTCCTCTGGTCGTTCAGCCTGCCGACACTTGGCTGCTTCTATTTCCTGTGCAGCACAGGCTCTGGCAAGACGTGTTCGGCCATTTTGGTCGCGTAGCTTTTTGTTTTGTGCCTGCTTCACAGGTGAGAACGGAAAAGTGTCACAGGAGGTTAGCCGACGATTACGTGGATTAGGAGGAGGTGAGCCAGCACTGGAGGCAGAAAATGGCGAAGCTCTGCCTTCCGAGGCATGGTTCGTCTGGTCCATCAATGGTTGTGGGGGTAATTTTCTCCTCTTTTGGATGTTGGAAAGCGGAGGGGAGTGTGTAGAATCAGAAGTTACCCTCTTGTGTGAGCGAGTCGGAGGGGAATGCGACCTGTCCTGACGGCGGGAAGCATATACATCAGATTTCCCAGCAGATTCATGGCCATGGGAGTTGGATCGATGGTTAAGCCTACGCCCACCGGCAGGAACATCTTTGGTGTCAACAGTGGCGCTTTCTGGTTTCCTGTGGTGATTAGACTTATCGTCCGGTTTCCGCTCAGTAGAGACATCATCACTGGGAGATGAGGGACCTTGGATACTGGACAGCACCGGTGGTTCGTCTATCTTTTCCTGTTTTAGGGCCGGAACCGGACTTGATGCTCGAGAACTCTGGTTACTTCGAAGGGTCGACCTGGAGTCATCGTTTTCGTGGTCAGGTCGTTTCCTCTTGCCGAGTTGCCAATTACCAGGCTGGCTGAACTTGGGGGTCTTCCGTGAAGCCAGGTCCAATCCATTCTTATCGTTTTGGCCGGGTACATGACGAATGTAGGTCTTCTTCTTCTCTGGCGATAACTCCTCTCTGCCGGACTGGATGATAGTTTCTGCCTCAGAATCAGCCTTGACACTGATGGCGTCATCGTTTACATCCGCATCCTCCGCCGCAGGCCGTCCATCATCTCCGTTGGCAGAAGTGGCGCTCCGAGGCACGTCCAGAGCGGGTTTGGGGGCGAGGTGAAGATTGGCTCTCTGATGGGAGGAGTTCAAGGTTTCCGGTAGCGAAGAGGCCGTTTCAACATCACTCATAGCGGTTGAACTGGAGATATCGAGCCTCCTTGTGGCATCCTCAGCAGAGGAGGGCTCGAGGAACCGATGGCAAGGTCAGTAAAGGGCGAGAGGGGCGATGTTGCCTTTGGTTACGGACAGGCTAAAAAAGGGAACTTGGGAGCTGCTTTTGGCCAGCAAAAACGCGGTGCCAGGCAGCCAGAATGACTCTAGAACAGCAGCAGAGCAGTGATCAACTGATATATCGGGCCTTCAGGCCAGTCGTGGCAACGTGTCGTGGTGGATGGACGTCGAGGTCGTCGTCTTCTTCTTTGGGGGGCAGCGAGGGAACGAGCGAGGAGCGAAGGAGGAAGAAGAGGAAGAAGTTGGTTTTGGCCTTCGCGGACGAACTTTTGTTGCGACGAGAAAAAAAGAGAGAGCGCTAGGCCTGTTCGGGGAGCGGGCTAGCTGCTTCGGGATGCTTACTCAGCGACAGGCCGCCAGCCAGCAGGCCGGCAGATGCGACATGCAGGGCGCGGAGGGGCGGTTAGGCAGGCATTTATTTGTTTTATTTTCTTTCTGGCGTATTTATTTCGACAGCCCGGACGAGAAGGCGAGGTCGGACGAAAGTCGAGATGAGACGAAAGCGCCGGTGCAGTCGCGGCGGCGTCTCTCAGTCTGCTGGCCTCGACATCTAATCAGTTTATAGGTGGTGGGCTGACTAAAAGTAGTTACTGGTCACGTGGGCGCTTCGGGGCCTTCAAGCGCGGGCGAAGTCGAGGACGAAAGCAAACAAACAACAACGAATCGACACGCCGTACGGAGTAGTTCTGTCGATGTCGATGTTGATGCTCGTTTGCGGCGTCGAAGACTAAAAATAAATATTCTAATCTGACGACGGGCTAGGTCTATCCCTGCAGAAGACGGCGATCCGGCATGGATGGGCTCGCTGGCATGGACCTTGTCGACTGGATAAGAGGCGGATACGTGGTGCTAGCTGCCAGTGTACGAGAGCCTGATACATACACGGAGTAACAAAGATGTTAACCGAGAAGAGAAGAAGATGGATGGTGTTGATAATGGCCGAGGGTATAAAATTACTGACTGATTTGTAGGTCATGGCTGCCAACAGCCTCAAGTTCCTTCGTGACAGGTTCATTTCATACGGTTCCCGGACTCTGCCAGCATCGAAGGAGCCGAGCAGCAAACCTTCGGCAGTGGCCACTGTCTCTCCATGGAGTGGTATCGCAGGAATCCTGAACCGCGTGGCAACCTGGGATGTGCCGCATTCCTACTTTACCCATTTCTACTACTGCGCCGTCGGCGTGGCGTTCTTCTGGTGGTATCAGCTTCTGGCCAGAGGATGGGCCTTTAAGCTCATTGCCAGCATGGTAGATCACGAGACCAGAAAGAGTTCAATGTCCTTTAACCAGATTTTCCTTTGCTGGACACTTTTTACCATACAGGCTTGCCGTCGACTCTACGAGTGCCTCTCATTTGTGAAGCCCTCGCGGGCAAGGATGCACGTCGGGCATTGGCTCTATGGGTTTGTCTATTACATCGCCATGGGAATTGCTATCTGGATTGAAGGAACAAGTAGGATTTTCTACCTCTTATATTTGATTTTAACACTGATCTAACTTGAAACTTAAGCAACTCTACTCTCAACTAATAGTTCATTGGGCAATGCTGCTATAACTGCACCTTCACTGAGGTCGTTGATCTTTATCCCAGTGTTCATATTCGCTTCTGGAATACAGTATGACTGCCACGAGTATCTGGCGTCTCTTGTTAAATATACCCTCCCAGTGCATCCCGCATTCGTCAACATAATATCTCCGCACTACACCGCGGAATGCATGATATACCTTTCGTTAAGCTTCCTTGCTGCACCCCCAGGGTCGATTGTCAACAATACCATCTTCTCCGCCGTGATTCTCACAGCAGTGCAGCTAGGTACTTCAGCAGCCGCTACTAAGAGGTGGTATGGCGAGAAGTTCGGGAAGGAAAAGGTCAAGGATAGATGGATCATGCTACCCCTTATTTGGTAGACTAACAGATGCCTTCTATCGTCGTCACTTACTTAGAAACCTTAGATTATTTCCCAACTTTGATACCTTTAGCACATCCCTATATGTCAGACTAATCCGTGTCTGTCTTTCGTATTTCCCCGTTACGAAGAGCTTGCTGTCACCCAAGTTACCCCAATTACATATCGTGTCCGGCCCAAGGTCTTCATCAGACGTCTTTTCCGCAATCCCATGCAAAAAATCAGAGTATAACGTCCCCGTGGTAACCAGCAGGCTTCGCCTCTCCTGCAAGATTCGAAACCGTGGAGCAATCTGGCCTCTCACCGCTTCTTTCTCCACTGAAGGCAGTTCTGGATCAGGTAGATCGTTTGGCCTCTTATGATAGATATCTAAGATAATCGGTGCCGCAAGACTCACTGTGGCCACGATAGGATAGTATGCTGAACCATCTTCATGAGGCATTATTCCTTGCCCTGCCTGGTACTCGTTGATAAGCACATGATTGGGCGATTTGTGAGGAGACCCGGCAAATATGCATAAATCTCGAAACCGAGAGGCAATAGGACTCTCCAGCCAGTCTGGTAGCGGTGAGGCCAGCAGGGTATTGGATTTACTGAGAGCGAACGGCCATGTCTGTAGCCGCCGCCGGGATAACTGTGTCCATCTAGGGACTGGAACAGACGATATCTGTATCAGTATTAGTAACTCTGGCAAATATTAACTCGACTCTTTTATCTCCCATAAACTTTCGGGCCCCATGTGACAAGACAGACAAGCTACTTACTTTGCTTAAAAGAATCTCCTCCTCGTCCTCTGAAATGAAATCGGGAATATAATATGCAGTGTCTGGAAGCTGGTTGATTTTGTACCTCTCCAAGCCTTCTGGGCCATCTAGTAGCCCCTCCGCCATATTTCTCATAATACCAGCCTCCACGAGATCTCTGAATATGATTGCGGTACGCAACTTAGTTAAACTATCTTGAGAGTTTATGCAACAAGTTGCACAGTAAACGACAATTAAGCGGTTGCAGGCGTGTTATTATCGTGAAAGTCTTGTTTGCTCTGAAGTTGGCAGTTAGTTATATTTTTTTGGTTGGTCACATGTCTAACTAGTTAACTAGTTAACTACCTGTTGCAGGTCTCTTCGTTGACATTCATCGCGTTGAATTTTTTTCTGTTTTGCTCGACTTCCTTGGGTTGCTGATATTTTCGCGATGGCCTCTTCTTCTCTGTTATCTCGATGAGGATATCCTGAAAGGACAAGGAATGACTCGGCTCGTCATGGAAACCCTGGGATACTAACTAACAAATGTGTACCATGCAGAAATTACCGTCGAGCATGACTCAAGAATGAATTATTACCAACGCCCAGGCACCGTCAGCGAAGGCTCTTATACGATGTAAAAGGCAAGCATTATCTCTCTTGGATCTCGTTCGATTTATAGCGATCCATGCTGTTCCATCCCCTGTGCCGGCGTCCTTCAATGCGACCGTCAGAAGAGAAGCTTGACCTCTCTTGAATTTACTCCCCCGTTTTCGGTGTCTACGAAAAGCCTTCAGATGCTCTCGGAGATTAGCAGTGATATTCACTGCTATTATAGAGCTTGGGGGTGGGTGCAGTTCGCTGGTCTGTTCTCGTGAGCGACCCTGCTGGTTCTTTTCTTAACCCCAGACATAACAAATACGAGAGATCACATCGGCGGTTCCCAAGATATCTCGGGCTGCACGGAGTAAGTAAAGTAGTTAGCTACCTTGTCCAAAATACCATGCGCCTAAGGAAAGGGATCTGGGAACGGACCGTACCTAACTTCGGAGCCAACAGCCTTTTTGACCAGTTTCGCTACTAAGCCATCCAGTGTGGCTGTTTGTCCCGGAAAGAGAACGACGGCCATGCAACGGGATGTCTCGCCAACAGATTGCTGGAATGATGCGGCAATCACTTCGCTTTGGCGTAGCATCTGGGTATTATAACAACATGCCGTGTGGCCGATCAGTTCCAGGATGCTGGGGTGCCGGGGACTATTCACCAATAAGCACAACAATTGTTCACTAGTTCCAAGAATGGGATGAGAGATGCCGCAAGTGGTTTCAGTTGCCTGCTATACATAGCAATACCCAACTTGCTCTTCCGGTGAAATATTATACAGCGATGCAACGGTATCAGAATGGAAACGCTCTAGCGGGGCTTTCTTTTAATCTCTATATAAGACCCATAGCATCAAATCCATCTCTTTCGATCCTTTGGGCTTTGCTGGGCGTTGGAACGGGAAATGTTGGCAACCTTGTGGTGACCGACCATCAAACCAACATTTATCATGCCTAGCGTAACATCCAGTTGGGCATCCCAATATGACGCGACATGGATGTTTATGTTATTTACTGCAATCCCCTGCATATGAAATACCCATGATATCCGGCAAGTAACTCAGCCCCTTTTTGTTGTTTTTATATTTGGACCCCAAGATGGCCTTGCTATGGCCAGTAAGTTTTTATTTCGATGTCGTCCATAGCGAAAATGGGCATTTTCCTACATACACTCTTCTTGCTATCGCATAGCATCATACACAGTTTGGCTGTGGACTGCCGTACATTGCGCATCGATGGACCATCGGTAGGTCCGCCTTCTAATTTTACCTGGAAAGAAAAGCTTCCAATAGAGTTTGGAGGGTGGTCGGATGAAGAGATCAAAACTTGTATTGGGAAAGCAGATGCATACGATATGTGGCTGGTATCAGAGGATCCAGCCTGCCCATCCGTATGGTCAATAGTTGGTATGTTAAATGCTGTCAATTTATTACAAGTTTGGGAAATATTGACAAATACCTTCAGAGGGGATAGAAGATATAAAATCGTCCTACAATACCCATGTAGATACCTTCTTGTCGGAGGATGACCTTCAATGGTCGCCATTCCATTTCGATCTCAGAAAAAAAGACGACGCGTGGTATGAGGATGAGAAAATGTTTGTAAGATCTCAGGCATTCTTTATCCATGATGGCGGTGACGAGGCAACCACACAATACACCACCATCACCAGCACGTCAACCTCAAGCCATACTACATTAACAACTGCCACGTCAACATCGGAATCAGAAAGCTCCGCACGAACGATTGCGACTGTTATAGTAACGCGGACACTAGAACCCACTGCAACAGGTCCAGTACCCGTTAATCATAGGAGTGCGGGCCTCACCACCGGTGCAAAAGCAGGTATTGGGACGGGTGTGGCTCTTGGTTCAATTGCTATCGCAGCTGCGGTATATATATTTATACTACTTCGACGACGGCGGAATTCGGATAAAGTCATTCCAATGGTCAGCGGCGAGGACTCGAATAAGTACTCGCCCCCTGGACCACCGGAGATGCACGATGAAGTACCAGGCTCACTTCCTGTCGTTAGTGAGACAAACGATCCCCAGAAGAGACCTGCCAGCGAGATGCTCGGATCGATACCGGTGGGAAGGCCGACCGCCAGGGTTGGTGATGATATAGTGCATCATGAATTGCCATAATGGGCGCCATAATTTGGTTTTATTTTAAGGAGCGGTTTCTGCATGGCTTATCAGCTTCGATGTATATAGTTATTACGTTCTCGTTTGCTTTAGCGTGTGAGCAATCATGGGGATGTCTAATTCCTAAAAAAGATAACTAATATCAACGTCTTCAGACATTATAACGCTCTGTTCGCTCGAGATAATAGAAAGAAGGCTGAAGATTGGGTAAAGACGAAACGCATTTTGAAGTCCTTAACAGTTTCATATCACTGTAGTTATCACTGTACCTGGGGGCCTTCAGTTTCTTAGCACCTTCTGAAGCAGAGATCTTCTCTATCTACGCTGTACATGGAATAGAGGTTATCCTATTCGATATGATAGCTAGTTAGACAGTTAACTGGTTGCTCACCTACCTAGAGATGTAGGGAACCCCGAAATGCACAAGCAAATAATCATTAGCATACATGGTAGTTATATAACTAGTTAACTCTAGTTAACTAGCGAGCTAGTTGAATCTATTTAGTCAGCTGCTGGTGGGCTTCAACTCCACCTCCTCGTCAACAATCATATCAAGGTCAAGGCATGCGAGCTTCTTCCACTGGCCCAGTGCTATCACCGAAGCTATAGTCGAACTTTTATACTTATATCTGATTTTGCCAAATCTACCGCATAGGACCTTTTTATTGCTACCAGTAACACCTGTTTTCACCCTTTGCCAATGGCCCCAAAGAACAAGGGAGGTGATAGCAAGAGTGCAAGTGGGAAAGGCAAGGGGAAAGGAAAAGAATCAGAAAGTTCAGACAGTGGCAAAGGGAAAGGACTAAAGGCAGCTAATTCTATAAACGTTCGACATATTCTTGTACGTCGTGAATATATCCGGTTTACCCAAGTCAATGCACCTGTAGCGGGGAGACATATACCCGATGGGCTACATATATAGCTGGGCGGGGGAGGCTGGCTCGAGTCTTGACTATTTACTTACTATATACTGTGGACAGTGCGAGAAACACTCGAAAAAGGAAGAAGCCCTGGAAAAATTACGAGCAGGAGCCAAGTTTGATGAAGTTGCTCGAGAGTTTTCGGAGGATAAGGCAAGGCAAGGTACAATATATTGATTAACAAATTTCAATGCTCCTGCTTGCTTGTTTGGATGAGTAACTTCTAACGACACTACTTATAGGTGGATCACTCGGGTGGAAAGTCAGGGGCAGCTTGGATGCTGCGTTTGAGAAAGCAGCATACGAATTAGAACCAAGCACAACAGGAAACCCCAAATATGTCGAAGTGAAGACAGGATTTGGTTACCATATTATCATGGTAGAGGGAAGGAAATAAGCAAATGATGCAAAAAATGATTCTCCAATATCAGCTGCATTAGTCGGATCAGATATAACAATATAAGGTATTTGGAACATATAAATTAACTATATACATGAATGTGAAGGCTGGTCTATTGTGAATGAAACGTCTTGTCTAAAGAAAGTGGAGGTGGAAGGATGTATACGAATCAAAAAAAATATCCATGGCGGCGCCGGAGTCAAACAGGGGAAGAGTGTCATAAGTTCCCCTGTGGGCAGCAGCCGGTATGGAGCTTGTATCTAAAGGGATTTCCCCTCTTTAGCCTTCTCACGGAGCTTCTTCTCCTTTTCCTTCCTCTGAACCCAGGCCTCAGCTCCAATTCCGCCAAATACCAAACCAACACCCACCCACTGGCCTCCACTCAATTGATGACCAAACCATACAACACTGAGAAGCATTGTTAACATCTTCCTGGTCAGCGTTACCGTCACCAGAAGGAGGGAAGAGAAGTGGGCCAAGGTATAGAAAATGAACAGCTGGCCAATTGCACCACAAGCAGCGAAGGCAACTACATCTTTCATAGCTTGCGGGTGGCGAGAGAGAAATGCTATGGCGGACGAGAGTTCAGATGTTTGAGATGGAGGGATTGGTAGAGGTAGCAGTGGTAAAATAGACGTTGAGAGGTGAGGCATGATAACAAGATAAGCACTCGTGAGAATGGTGGATATGAAATTCTGAGCGACCATCATCTGGGGCCCGCTGAATTTGCCGTAAAGCTTTGGAGACGTAAAGATATGATCTTGCGTTGTGTTTGTGAGGCCATCCAGAAGAAGATTAATGAAGAGAAGGAAGAGACCGAACAGAGACGATGAATTTGGTCCCTTGGATCCACTACTCTTCTTCGCCGTGCCGGGGTGGTGTAGAGTAAAGGTCGCCACTCCAATAGTAAGGAGGAGAATAACACCATACTTATATAGAGGGTAGCGTTTTTGGAAAATAGTCAAGTGAAGAAACATGACTGGCAACAACTTGCAGGACTTTGCCAATGTAAATGTGACATAGTCGATATGTGCGAGACTGGCATATCCGAAAGGAGAGGCGAGAGAGGTCGACAAGCTGACCAGTATCAAAGGAATGAGGATCCGACTTGTTGGGAAAATGGATGGTGTGCTCGTCCCGCGAGGAGTTGAGAAATAAAGATACATAGACCCCGTGATGACCGCGAAAAAGGATTGTATAGTATTCAAAACGAGTGAGAAAGTGAATCTTTCGGTTTGGGGGTTCGGGACCGCGGAAGTAGGTGGATGCATGGGATAGTAGGTGGTGGTGATTGCCTCCTGAAGCACTCCCCATGAAAGACTACCAACAAGCAGTGTTAGAGAATTATATTTCGGAAGCACAGTACACTCGGAGGACTACTTACAATGATGCATAGATGCCAGTCACGCAGATCACCAGCTGCAGAAGCCCGGCTTGGGATGGCTCCGAAGTAGCTGGGATCGGTGGTTTTCCTTTCTCTGACTGTTCAATTGCACCATTTGTTGGATTGACCTTCATATCTGGAATGTCCTTGGGAGCATGCATGATTCCACCGGATGGCACCCGTTGAACGGGAACCTTTTGTTTCTCACGCGCCATTGACGATATTTGAATCGATAAAAAGGGCTCAAGAGTCTAGCCGTCCCATTGACAGAGAAGATGACGAAAAAGATTGAGAAAAAACAATGGATAGAAAGGAATACTGAAGCAATAAATAAAATACAGGAGGAAGAAAACAAGTCTCGAGTGAGTTGTTACTTTGATCGTTCTCTTGTTAGTTCGGGCGATGACGATCTTGAAATCTGTCCAGTGCCTTAATTATTGATTACATAATAGGCGCTAAAGACTTATCAGATGGAGTTTAAATCGATATCAAACTTTATTTCATTTTCGCGACTTCTTCATCTTTTCATTACTCAACAGCACCAGCTTACGGCTGTGTTAACGCCATTCGGGCCGGCATATTAAAAGGTGTATAGCCCAGCCAACTTAGCAGTTGACCTTTCAGCCTGTTGCGCATGTTGATTTCTTGGGTCTCGCGTCATTATTCCAAGATGTCGGGTCACCCTCCAGCAATAGCGCCATCAGCCGTGACAACGCTGATTTCCTCACAACCACAAATCCCTCCACCGCATGTGGCTCTCTCACTTGAGATTCTTCATAATCTTGAACACCAGCACCAATGGAAACATTTAGAAATTCATGAACCCTTCTCTCTTTCCCAGAAGCAGTCCATACCCTTGATATCTGGCACCCCTCCCCAACCCATTTATATCCACCCGGATGAACAGGCGTATCTGTTGGAGCACGATATTCCTATGAAAGACCTACCATCAGATAGGGAATGGGTAATTCCAACAGCACAAGGAGAGAAATGGACATTAAGCCGACTAGCTGGCCTACATGACTCTTTGCCTAGTCGGGCTGAGGATTTCCTGCCTGAGTCGGTTGACTTAGAAGAAGCGACCAAGAGCATGCAGGAGTATGTAAAGCTCAAAAAGGAAAACCCCTGGGGAGGGAAGAGAGCCCTACTTGCAATGGTGAATCGAGGCTTGGGTGGAGATGGCACTGTTGTATACTACGTGACGATGGAGGGAACACCGAAGCCAAGGCAAAACTAGACAAACCTTTAAATGGCCCTACAGAGTCTTACTTGTGTGGGACACACTATGGATATGGTCGCCAAATCACCAGTGAACAATGAGGATCCCGAGTTTGCCTAGATATATTTGACCTGATCGGCCCGATTACCATGGTTGTTGTACAATGAAACGGATTGACATATATATTAAAAAAAATGCGAAGAAAACAACAACCATGCCGCCCTGAATAATATGAAACCATCGTGTTCGCCAACGGGGTATATATAAGATGCATAAAGAATGCCGAAAAATCAAAAGTGGTGAAAAGGGTCAAGGACACCGATGCTAATTATCAATAAGAACCTTCTCCTGGTCCTGCTGGCAACTTGAACAATACTCCTTATACCACTTCTCAATTTCTTTCTGGTTTCCAGATAAAATCTGTTTTCGAACACCCAAAACTCCGTCATAGTCGTTATTATCGTGATATTGTATGCGCTCTTTGAGCATTATATCAAGCATGGCGCATCTCCCGGTTTCTCGACGAAGCCATCGTTCCCATTCCAGGTGAAGAACTTCCTTCTCGATGCTATTCACCACCTTTAGGCCAACAAGGAGGTTGTGGCGATAGGACCCAAGTCTTTCCCGAGTGCGTTGGAGTCGGTAGGCTGCGTTACTTGATATTTTATTCTGGGGAGGTGTACTTGATGGTGGTAATAGTAAGTCATTTCTTGTTAATCCGTTCTCTTCACGGAATGTTGAAAAACTATGGAGATCTCGGTGTTAGCATATCTAAATTTTGTAGTTGGAATATGTAGCAACTAACCAAATGCTAGTATTGAAGCCCTTGATCCCTACCGAACCCGGAACAGCGTCGTTTAAATCTTTAAGATAGACTGCTTTGCCCATCACTGTGTTTGGACGAACACCAAGGCGGGCCATGAATTTACCCGCGTTGCGTTCTTGCCACCAATCCATTGTATCACGCCATGAGTGAAACCCATTAGCGAGAAGACTGAGGACCAATAGCAACAGAATAGTCTTATTGGCATTAGATACTTTCCAAATCCATCGAAGCAGGGCCCAGAACCAGATAATCAAGGACGATGCTGCGGATTGGAATAACGATCCAGACGTTTCTAGTAGCAATGGCAGCAAACCACTCTGTTTTAATGGGCGCTGTAGCTGTAACCGAACTCTCTCAGAAACCGTGATGTTGGAAGTTTCTGTCTGGTGTCCAATGTTACCAAACATGGAAATTGCACTTTTCGTTGTAGGATACGGCCCAAGTCGTTTTACTTGGTCTGATACTAGGTCGATCAAGTCTAGCGAGCTTTGTTCAAGTTCCTTCATTGCCTGCCGTTCGATTATACCTTGAAGTGCGTTAGCTTTGCAAAATATAACGCGTGGGGGATTGCTGGGGGACTTACTACTGATAAGATATGGCTGCAATATCCACTCAACTTTGGTGAATATAGCCAGTTTGCATTTAGATTTGGAAACGTGGGTGATAACTGCTTTGCTAACGAGCCTAAATTGCCGCTTGAATGGTAGATGCCAGGGTGTGCGTTTGTCCGTGACAACATAGCAAAGGTGGTCGTTGAATACATCTATTATTTGGTAATCACAGACGTCTGCGAGGTGGGATCGGCCTATGTGATGGAAGATATTAGTTGAGTGGGAAA